>VMBQ01001791.1:0-18456 GCA_007657795.1 Dreissena rostriformis
CGTCCAGGAAATTCGTAAGTAAGCTCGACAAAGGCTCGCTTACTAACACATTCCTGAACTCGTTTAATAAAATATGGTATGATATGACATCTAATGTCAGATCCTATATATATATATGCTGTGCTTATTTTAAAATAGCCGAGTTTCATATAATTGCAAAGTTTAACACTAAGTAGAAGTATTATATTCCTGCGAAACAAAATTACACGTCTTTCAATAATAGATGATAATTTGTCATGATAATCATTCTGATTCTTAAATAAAGTGCCCCTTTTTACATTGAAATGTCTTCGTACTTTTAAGGTAACATGAAACAAAACGGATGAGTATAAATTATGTAGAGTTTCGTTTATATTTATAACATATTATACAAACAAATCATTTCACGTACCATAAGACCATACATGTTAGGTTAAAGTAAATTGTAAACAATTAAATCAAATCGTCTGGATGAGGAAAAAAAAATAATATCAAAATGGGACGTGATGAAACATTTGTTTACATAAAGATTCATTCAGAAATTGGTTAAAACAATATTTATTTAGTTAATCGTAAATACATGTCAGCAATTCAATACAAACATATTATACTACTTTTGACAACATATTCCAAACAGGTAGATATTTCCATATTGCTTTACATTAAAGTACAATTTGACAGAATTGAGTAAAAATCGTGAGGCTTATGATATGTCTCTCTTTCAATGCAGATTCTTTTTTGCAAACGAAAACAATGTATTATCTCGTTTTCTTAGATTTAGGAAGATATACAATGATCAACTCTGTTTCGGAATAAGATATTAACGTTGCTTACAAGGCTTTATGCAATTGACTTATGAAGCATCGACTCATTTGAATAATGTACCAAATATTTTCCGCGTGTCGTTTTACTTTATGCCCCAATAACCTCAACAATACGGTAATACAGGGTCCATTACCGCGACCCATATTATTGCCAGATTGTTATTGTATAATGATAATGAAGCACTCAGTATAAAGTAGATTTCTTGATCATAAAACGTGTAAACTAGCTTCTGCAACACCATCCCAGACATATTTTACCATTTAGAATGTGTATTTAATTTCTTTTATCATGTCCCAGAAAGAAATTGTAATTATGCTGTTCCGATAACTGATGGTCCACTTTGTAATTAAATTAAAATGTAATCGAATTTATGCTCTATTTATTGTTTTAAATTCGAATTGCAATTGTATAATGTTGTTGTTTATTTACATATGTGTATTTGTGATAAATTCTGGGCTAATAAGGTGCAAACAGACAATACTTTGCATGAACCATTCTTAGACGATGACCCCAGTTTTCATGTGTCTGTTGTTTGTATAATGTTATGTATAGTATATAATAAAAACCATTTACCTTACAATAGAGAATGGGATTTTGAGCATTTTCTGCACTTTCATTATTTCTATTTTTGTAGTGTTTTTAGTGAGAATAAAGTGTTAGATAAAAAATTAGATTGTGTATCATAATGATACTTTATTCCGTACATTGATTAGAACTTAATAAATTAAACATGCTATGTTATAAAATAGTTTTATCAAACGCATTATGAATTCCAATTTCCTACGCAATACTGGCCAATACAAACAACTCGACAGAAAACATGAATCATGTGCAATTATGTCTTAAACGCTTCTAAAGGCCAAGTGGTAGTTAAAAGACAACCCGAACCTCACAAACGCAGCATATATTTCAAGGACGTCTAGAGGTTGATTTTGCTTGACCAAGCGCATACAAAATACAGGGCAAACCAACAACGTCTTTTAAGGTCAAGTTGGAAATTAAAAGCCGCACTGTACCTCACACACGCATCAATAATGTCAACGACTTCTAGACTTCTTTGGCCTGATATGGCGTTTTCGTTTTATAATACCAGCTGTCGAAAATTAGTCGGGTTTCCTTATAAAAAATCAATAAACTGATGAGTATGTCATCAACCTGACACTGGCTATGATATCGGCTTCATTTCATTGTTGGTCATATTCAGATAATAATATCACGATAAGATATTCGCTTACTCTGTCATGAGAAACAATATACTTCTAATGTTTCATGTCAATGTGCCCTAAGGTAAATTTTTGGACGTTATTATATCACTGAATAATTACTGCAGATGTCACTAACAGCTGGTTAACATGGTTTCATATGTTAAAGTTTAATTATCAAAGACTGATTTTTTTGCGTTGAGATTGTTGTATGATAATGGTTTTGCATCTCGACCATTAGTAAAATTACACTCGAGGTAAAAGCGTACCGGGACGTGGTCAATTCATCATATCTACGCAGTACATAACATGATTTTATATCCATTAAATGCAGGTCAAATCTATTTCAGTATAATGCAGTTAGCTCAAAGACAGAGCGGAATCTTGTCAATACCGTACTACTAAGACATTCAACCAAATTATATATAATTATTACACAGCATTAGGTTTTATGTATATATTCTAACTCAGTGAATTGCGTCTTCCTTTTTCCTATGAAATTTAAAGATATGTGTGCTCTATAAAATTCAAATAAACTGTGTGAAGCCAAAATCTATATCTATATTTTATTTCAAAATAAGTCGTCATTTTTGTTAAAATTAATGCATTCATCTTATAAAGACAATTTTAAAGACATATTTTACGCACTTTGGAATGTTAATTGAACTAAATTTTAAGATAGCAAACAAAGTAGACCAGATCTTTAAAACACGCACTAAATTAACGTTTAAACACATCGTTATCCTGTTTTTGTAATATGTATTATGTATATATAATTATTTGCAATTGAGTTTCGTTAATCATTTAAAGGTTTATATACGACAAGAAATAACTGAATTTTATATACGAAAAGCTATCAGTGCTTTTTTGTACGACAAGCTATAATTGGATTTCGTTATGAAGCTTGCAGTTTGATTTAAATGTTCATATTTAAGAAATAGAAAACCCCAATAAGGGTCATATCACATAAAAGTAACCAGCAAGGATGCCAAATAAATTGTATATGTACCTAAGCAGAAGGCTGAGGTCAAGATACGGTTTCAGGTGCCTGGCTAGTGGGCCAGATATTTTTTATTTTATTTCTTATATTTTACCAACGTGTTCATCCTGTTTATAAACCTGTGTCGTTATGGAAAAACAAGTTCGAACCCAGAACATATGCACTCTTTCAAATATTTGTCGTATACAATGTAAATGTAAAGGATAATTTTACATGATAATACAAAATTGATTGTTTTCTCAGTTTAATTCAATCACCTTTGTCAACAGCAAAATACAATACAGCACAGTACAACTTAGCTGCGCCTAACCCATGTTTTGATGCCATTTTTAATTTTGTACACGTACGGTCCATATTTAGCGAATATTGGCCGGTCCATATAATCTTTATGGCTTCTATTAAATTTAACAGACCCGGTTCGGTCATAAAGATAAAGAAGGCCAACGATTTGTCAGGTTAAATATTACTAGGTATATGCATATGCTATTCAACAATATAATACCAGCAATACACACATAGCCGGCGAATAAAACATCTTACAAAATAATGTATGTTTACTTTAATTGATATATCCATAAAGAGAAGAACACAAAGCGTCGATTTATATTTATTTGCGAATATACAACATTGAAAACAAGTATAATACATGCATCACACTCTTACGTTAAGTGAATTTTGTCTATAATGCATTCCCATATTTTTATCGCATTTTCAGCATTAGTTTAAACCTATTTATTTTAGCTCGATTGCATCGAAAGCCGTAGGCTTATATAAACGCTCTCGAGTCCGTTTCCTGGGACTAGAACCAGTACTTGGTGTCTTTGGGGGAGATGAAAGGAACGCTCCCAGTGGGGTTCGAACCCATTTTCAGCATTGCAGCCATGGACGTAAAACAGTCAACACTGATGGCTTCCAATATCATACTAATTCAAAATTAATATTTCCGAAGTTATCCTACATGTGCTAGCATAGTATACGGTCTGCTAACTTAAATAACTAAATATAAGTGAATAATGCTGATTCAGCGTTTATATCGTTTAACGATACAAACGAAAATATTTCGGAAAAGGTCCTTAACATCTTTTCTAAACTGCACGTTCATGAAACCATAAATATATTGGTTTATCATACTATTAATGAAATACGAATTTAGGAATACTTTATAAGCTATTTGTGCAGCTTTTCCGAGAGAAAGGTAATATTTGTACGACAGTGTGTAGCGTATTATCAGGAACGGTGTATATGACAACATGAATGCAATCGTTACCATTGTCATCATTATAGTGTTTTTCCGCGTGGCCCTTGTTTTCAAAGTCGAAAACGACATTTGTACTATGGGTCTGCAGTTAGCGTTCATTTCACACTGGCTATGTTTTCTTGCAGTATTGTGTGTTGTCATTAACGTCGAAATTTCCGGTAAGGAAGCTCTTCTGGAGCCCATGTCGTCCGATTCTTCCGGAACGTTATCAAGCATGGTCGCATTATTCCTAGCAGAATGCATGTTCGCCCTTGTATTAGGTTTATTTTTCATATCAACACTCAGTGTGTTGTTTTGTATTTTAGGCCCTAAGTCTTTGAAAGGTGACGACATTCGCATCAATTGAGCTACATCTTTTGTCTTTGTAACACCGGTGATAGCAGATACTATGCTTTTCCACATCAGTTGACCCAAACTTACAGCGACCTCGACGACATCAGTACATGTTGCGATGTAGATTTTTCGTCCAATTGCAATATAAAGCGCGGAAAGAACAATGAAAATCAGAATCAGAAGACCAAACAAAATAGTAGTAAAAATCAATATTAAGCCTTTTTTATTTTCGTGTTCATCCGCTATGCGCCATGTTTTTCCTATAACTTGTGAGTTGCCGTTTGGCAAAACTATAGGTATGGTCAGGGTTTGTGTACCATAAAATACAAATGCTGGCCGTACGACAGAAGAAGCTACTACAAAGGATATCAGACACAATGATTTGGCAAATCGCGGTGTTAACTGTCACTCTTCAATGGGTAATGCACAACCAGAAAGCGTTCAACTGCGATGGATACTAGTACAAGTGCTCCCGTGTTGTTAATTACATATATAAAACCGCGACCGATTTTGCAAACGATGTGATGGTCAAATGACAGGGGGTTCATCAATATAGCAATTTCTAAAGGAACAGACAACGTACAGTTCAACCAATCAAGTATTCCTAAGCAAAGAATAAATACACGTGTCCTGTTCTTTTTCCACTTGGTCAAGTAGATGAAAATTACTGTGGAATTTCCAACGAATCCTAAAATGACGTACACCAACGCACATATGATCGGGTAAATGTGAACGTCCATAGCCTTCCTATGCAAAACCTCGCATATAGGGTTTTCACTGGAGGGCGACACGCACGTGAACACATTTTGACTGGAATTGCTCGGATAAACTGTTGTCAAGTGTTTCATTAAATTTAATGATGTATTCGTTGTATTCATAATTTTAGAGCAGCGGTATTATATTCCCAGATCGTGTTTTCCTCCGAAATAGATGTACTAACAGAAACCAATTTAATGCAGCGTTGGTGCAGTGTTCTCCTCAACTATTGAAGCGGAATATTGCGCAAATTGCATTGCGTTGGCTAATCAAGTTTTTCCAAATAATTGTTCTGCACGTCTGCTGCTCTTTATTTGTATCCTACAGAACGTTGTTGCCTAAGTGATGATGCAATATGCTGCACCTGAAAACATATAAAACGATGGTTGTGTACGTTTCGAGAAGTTCATGTAAATATTCGCTGAAAAACAAGGCGACTTGTTTAATATTAGTGAGTATGTTTTGTTTTTCTTCCTCAGCATGCGTTGTTGTAAACCTAAATATAATCGTTTTTCCAAACTGGTTTCTCGTGCTTTAATGCAGTTCAAACCCATTAACTGTATTGATCTCCCACATAAATAAACGGTGGTGTAGCTCATTCCATAACTAATTGGGTTATCTGGTTTCGCTCGACACAGATCAAAACCCTTAACCTTGCACAGAAAGGTATTTCAAGCAAGACTGTGTATGTAAATCCCGTGCAGTGCGCCCTTGACCATATATGTGTCGCGTTCTGAGAAAACTGGGTAAAATGCATGTGCGTAAAGTGTCGTCCCAGATTAGCCTGTGCAGTCCGCACAAGCTAATCCGGGACGACACTTTCCGCCTAAACTGGATTTTCGCATTTAAACGAAAAATTCCATAAAAGCGGAAATTGTCGTCCCTGATAAGCCTGTGCGGACTGCAAAGGCTACTCTGGGATGACAATTTACGCACAAGCATTATGCCCAGTTTTCTCAGAACGCGACACAAATTATCACATATGTTGTCTGGCGTTAAGCAACTATCGCACCGATATACATTCCGATTCCTTGTTTTAACCCTTACGTCCTGAGCAAATGTTGGAAATTTTATTCGCATGTATGCATATGCGCTTCAGGTAGATTCTATGAGCTGCGTTCAGGGAAAACGGGGCATGATGAATGTGCGTAGGGTGTCGTCGCAGCTTAGCCTGTGCACTTCATTCAGGCTAATCAGCAACGACAACTTCCGCCTGGAATGGATTTTCGTTTAGAAGAGACTTCCTTTCAGCGAAAAATTACATATTGCGGAAAGTGTCGTCCCTGATTAGCCTGTGCGGTCTGTACAAGCTAATCTGGGACGACACTTTACGCACTTGCACACATATAGTTTTCCCAGGACGCGACTCATATACGTATATCCTGTACTAATGATTACGTGGTTGTAAACTTATAAAAACATGAACATTTTTAGACATTGAGGTTTGTTTTAGTTTACATTCGTCTTAGTACGGAATATGTTTTATTAGGTTTTGTCATGGGGAGATCAGATCGGTAAACATTTTACAAGTCAGAATGCTTGATAGACAGGAAATATATGTATAGTATTTTTCAACAATTAATTATGAAATTTACTAAATAAAGTTTAATAAATCATCTAAAAGTGAGAGCTAATGCGTTATTGAAGTTTTTAAATCAATTTAAATGGACATTTAGTTCCGCGTAGATGTATTGATTTATGACGAGCAAAACGCAATCTGTGTCAGCACTTGTTTACTAGCAGTGATGTATTTGTAGACGGTTTTGCATATTCCCGCCGCCGACATAAAGTTTGCATGGATGTACGGTGTTGAAGAACTATGCATTTCAGCAGAGTTGCTAACGAGAGCACCGATGGCGCTGAAAGCATATTTGCAAGATAAAGGGAAGTTGCTGCTGAAGTAAATGTTGGTTACAATATACTAAATAATCGAGTCATGAAGGGCTGTACTCTCTTAACAAATCATCATATTTTCCTCGAAGGCATGTTTTACACTTTAGACTGTTGTTCTGGTTTTATCGTTTGGAAATATTGATAGGGTAAGAACTGGTGTTCACTGCTAAATCCCTGAAATAGGATAAAGTAAGAGATTAAAGTAAAAAATGGCACTGCAAAAGGTTACAATCCACTAGAAAACGGCCGAAAAAAAGAAGGTGCAAAAACAGTCGATTTTGATTTGAGTCGAATTCGTTTTTGGTTTGAACATGACATATCTTTTTTATTGCTTAAATCGATTCAGCTAAGAATGCCCGTCAAGAAAAGGTATGGTTATGGGGGTCTTTATGTGCAAAATGTTGTATTTATTTTCGCTCAAAGTTGTCGCTTTTACATTGAAACATATAAGGAAACTATTTAGTATATTTTGACCTGTTAACGATTTGTGACATCACGAGTCGCCTCCCTTGTTGGTTCATGCTACCAAAATGTTCTATTTTTAGAAACGGGAATTCCAAATCGTGACGAATGTGAATGGTTACAAAATGACATAACTATGAAAATAAATACGTAGAATTACATTATTTCACGCATACCATTATGCAACCATCCGTTTTCTTTTCCGATTTGATACATTTACAGCTTTCCATTTAATATTTTACAGACACAACACTCGTCCAGAATTCGTGCGAATCCATTAAATTCGATGCCACATTTAAACCGTTAGCTCTACTCGTAACGTTAATTTCTGGCTCAAAGTAAATCATTTTAATTTTAATTAACACATCTCTATTACTTTCAAACTCTACTTCATCAAATCCATAGAAAGGCAGGTCAGAATCCATGTCATAAATCAGAAAACACATCGTACTCCGCCATTTGAAAATTTTACATATCCTTAAACCAGGGCCTAATGAATTCAGTTATGTAAACATTTGACCTCTCCCAGAACAGTAAACAAAGGAAATAGAAAGTAGGTGTGAGGTCACTATCAACAAGAACAGAATTGTTTTACGAACGAAATTTGTTTTAGTTTCTTAGAAGGTTTTTTCACGTAAAACGGTCTTAGAAAAATGCACTAAAAACGGTGTCAGCAATATTCTTGGAAGAAAACGTTAGAAAAACGTTTCTAAATAAAAAATTGTAAGAATTACCATATACTATATTAAATAGATATTTCGTCTGATTTTTGATCAGGTAAGGCTTCATAATGGTCAACCGTTCCATGTCGGTTTTCGAAATCTCACTCTAACTTAAGCACCTATGCTAAAAACTGTGTGACGATATCACATGGCAACTTGCTTGTAACTAGCCATATCCACTGTGGCCTCAGATTGTCGTGTACACGGCTATAATCAAATAAACAACTTCATTTTCTTATATATTTACAACATAATTACTCATTCGGTACATACTTATGAAAAAAAAAATTGGTAATTAACAAAATGTTCGCCCAAATAGCTAATTATATATTCATAGAAAAACATGTTCACTGTTCATGACAAGTTTGTTTCGTAAAACTTCAGCACAGGGCTTTAAGAATTACTTTCAATGATTTCTCCTCCAGCTATGAAACCTTGCTTGATAGGGCAAACATACCCACATTACACCTAAGCAGATTAAGAACTATGGCAATAAAAGCATATAAAATCATATTCAAATTATCTCCACCACATTTACACAACCTCATGAAAATTAAACACTCATGATATTCTTTCCGATACAGTAACGCAGCCGAAGTCCCCCATATTAGAACAGAATCATACGGTAGAAAAAGCTTCAATTTCGAGGCCGCCCAGGTTCGGAACAGCCTCCCAAACACTATCCGCTGCGCAGAAAACTACAAAGAGTTTGTGAGACTGATCAGGACTTGGTGCGGTCCCAGTTGTTAATGCTCCCTTTGTTCTTAATGTCTTTGTCAATGCTAACTTTGCTCCATTATGTTGCAGCCCATGCATTCTATTAGCATTTGCTTTGATTTCTTCTTTCCATTTTAAACCTTGCTTGTCTGCACGAATTCATTGTCAGTCAGTTACCTCAGACCTGGTATAAAGTGATAGGTGTTTTTAGAAATAGTTTAATCGTAGGTTTTTGCCTCTTTTTTTCTGGTTCAGTGTCTTAAAATAGTTTTTCTCTTATTGACGTTTTTAACAGATCAAATCTGGTGTATATGTATGACAGTGAATTTCCATGTGTTTTTTTGATTCTGCATGCTTGTGTTACTATGTGTGTGTGTGTGTATAAACAGATAATATTTATAATACTGTAAGTCTCTGTTCCCCATGCGTTTGTACATAACTTTGCTTTGTGTTATTATATTAGTATGCTCAGGTATATATTTTTAAAGTCTTATGTATCCATTTAAATACTATGGTCATTTATTTTTATCTAGGTGTCTGTTTATCTTGTTGTTAAGACTTTGTTTTTGTCGGAAAATAGCTTTGATAGCTAATGTTAACTGTTGTAAAAAACCGACTTTAAATAAAGTTTCTTGTATCTTGTATCTGAACACTCGTCTCCTGGGTGAGACGCGTGTACCATCCACTGCGCTAACAAGACATCCCACACATTTGTATGATTCTGAATTTCTTTAGGGTGGATTAGATTTAAATTTTGGGTACGTTGAAGATGTAATTTCAAAGTGCATACTGTACAAACATTATGATACACTCGCGTAGTTTCCCCGTCTTAAAAAAAAAGAACTAAGACATATATACATGTATTCCTTAAACTATAAGACCTTTGGTTTTATCCCTAGTTGACTCTTATCTTGAGTATACATTGTACTATGTAAATATTTTAACGGCTTATCCGTTGTTTTCTTTGTCTTCACTGATAAAGGTTATACAAACGTGCACATGGCTGTGTATTTTTACTTTGACAACAACTGCAACATCAATATGATACAGAAACGCGTCACATCATACTTTGAGGTTTGCATTTACCGGCTTAAAAAAGTGATGCGGCCAATGCCTTATCGCCAGCGATGGCCTTCTAAGCACCATTTGCCGAATTCCATTTATTGATACATATTGCAATCTGATAATTGCTTATTCTTATTGTAAAAGCGCTGCTATGAAAAGAGTTAATGATATTTAGTGGACAAGAAATTCAATTCAAAGACATGTTTACAAAGAACGATACAGGAAATTCAATTTAAAGACATGTTTACAAAAAACGTTACTTATTAATTTAATCAAGTTTAATCCCGATAACCAAAAGTATGAGCAGGACATACCATTTATTTATTGCCGTTTATCAATTGCCATTTGGTAATTGCCGTTTATCAATTTCCATTTGGTAATTGCCGTTTATCAATTGCCATTTGCTTATTGCCGTTTATCAATTGCCAATTGCTTATTGCCGTTTATCAATTGCCATTTGCTTATTGCCGTTTATCAATTGCCATTTGCTTATTGCCGTTTATCAATTGCCATTTGCTAATTGCCGTTTATCAATTGCCATTTGCTAATTGCCATTTGCTTATTGCCGTTTATTAATTGCCATTTGCGAATCGCCATGTGTCGATTGTCATTTGATAATTTCAAGTTGATATTTCCAGATTGCTTATAAACAATTTGAAATAAATAAATGTCATTTGGTTATCCCCCAAATTGCTATTGGCATGTTCCTCAAGGTCTTTAATTGACTCCTCGTCAGGAATGATTACATGTATCACCAAAATGAGTGGGTTAATTTCCAAAATATCGAGATTATACCAAAATATTTTCTAATGACATACTGACTATTTTAGTACATGATGTTGACATGCTAACTAATTTGTTTATGTGCATACTTCTTATCGTTCTAATTTTTTTTACATTTAATATCTTTTTTAATTATTGAAATTCACGCAATCAATGCATGAAAGGCCATGCATTTCTTAAGATCGTTATACATTTTCTCACTTGATGTGAGTTATATAGTCACTATACATAATAAATCACCGAGGTGCTTGTCCGTCACACTACCAAGAGCATCAAAATACCAAAATCCAATATGGCCGCCGACGGCCATGTTGATAAAGAAAACAATATTGCCTTTTGGAGTAAAATCATATATTTTACATTTTTTTTTTTTTTTTCTGTTCTTGTTAAATATTGAGTGGAATTGATCCGAACAGGTCAAGTACAAGGTCATATGATACATCAACGACCCTGAGTTGTCCTTGACCCTTTATAGCCAGTGTATAAACTTTAATGTGAAAAAATTTGACGTAATTAATTCAATTAAAATAGTTTTGTGTGAGTTTTACGTAATATTGGCACATTTAGATAATTTACGCATGTTGTACTCACAGACAAGTGACTAGTAAATTAAAAAAAATATCATCCGGCGTAAAAATACTACAGTGTGCGGGACTCAAACCCAAATGCAGATGGTATGAACATGTGATAATCGACCAAACCCCTTACCAAGCAAACCCGTGATATTTGTTCAACATTGGCTCAACGTCAAACCGAGGCAACATCGATTTGATGTCTGAAAGACTGTGAACCAATGTCATGTGTTGGCTGGGTAACCACTGAGCCATCCCCAGCACTATGGGCAGGCTAATTTAAAGACGGGCATACAACTTATTCCACATGCCATTATAGCGAAACGCACACAACTCATCAACATGAAATCAGGCTCATTAATTTTAATAGGTTTAAAAATACATCGTTTCACATACATCGTTTCACATAGATTACCTACAGTTCCAAACTTAATCATTTTATATCAGGTTTCCACAAGATTAATTGTAAAACTTTACCATGACCAAATGTGATGCGCAGCACCCCAGCAGCACGGCACGGACAACGTCGAGTATCACACTTGTCTGTACACTAGCACAATATCAGCAAGCCCCGTGGTAAAGGCTTCATGCACTTTGTGGTCAACAGCATACCAAGGTGCTCCTCCAATCCACCATGTGTAACTAGTGCCAGCCGAGTCTCGGCTCGGGATCATCAATATTAATAAACAGTTTACATGCCATATGTATTAGAAAGACTCCTCTATGAATATGTCCTTTGATTACACTTCTTTTAGGAGGGAGGCAATCAAACCCAAGCACTAGCACTGTTATAGTTCTCTTGTCGGAGCTGCTCAAATGTTTCCGTAGTGGTCATCCATCTGGCCCCTGCCCAGACGTGTACCAGATACTTTTCTTCTAAATCTTCATCCTGCTCTGAAAATGTATCTGTCTCTCCAAAATTCTTTTAAAACTGTACCGGGTCAGAGGTCACAGCTGCATGCTTGGTTCCCACCTTACTCATGCAGTCGTCGCCTGTCAATATGTGAGCCATTATCATTGTCTTTGCCAGCGGTGTCCCAAACCGAAAAATTGCCTGATGCAACAGAAGCATTTGTCGATTCTTACCAGTACCATACTGCCGCCAGATTTCTTTCATACCGAGTTTCTGGAAATATGGAGTGAAGTGAAGCAAAAATGCAAAGCTGTCGGTGTCGTTTGACATTACAACGACTCTTTGACACTGTTTGATACGAGCAGTTCACTCAACATGAGCCACTACCCTGGCATCGGCCTCCTCAATCCAGTTTAACAGTTCATGAATCTATATATTATCTGTCTTCATTGCTGGAAGAGCTTCCTTGTCAGAGACAACTGAGCTTGCAATGATAGGGTTGGCAAAGAAGTCGTTGCGCACTAAATCCATTACCAATAGTTGAAGATTACGTTCCTCGGTTGCCCAGAATTTATTGAGTTGTTGTGGGATTGGTGTGTCTCTGCTCATGCCAATAATTGCAATACCTGTTGCTTCGTCACCGCGCCGCAAGCGTTCATCTACCTTAAAAAAACATCTCAACGTATGAGTCTAGTACAAGATTAATATACTCACATATGCTTAACGCTGAGTTGATGACAGCATTGATTGCACCACCCAGAGTGGAAAATGTTCAAGTAGGATCTGTCGCATCTTAGACATGAAGTTAACCGATGACATGAGTGGGACGAAGAGATTACATTTATAGGGGTCCAGTCTAGACTCAATCTCCCCAAAAGGTTTTGACTAAATAACATGTGCTGGGAGGTCACCATTAAACAATGAAGACGAAGACATCAAATCATGAGATAATATCTGATTGAGGGACATGCCTCGTTCCTTTGCAATGTCCGTGCTCCTCTGTGCATCTGCCATATCTTTGGATGACGGGGCTTAAAAATGGTTTTTGATGTCAATAACGACTGTTTGAGATGGTCATTGAACTTGGGAAGCTTTTTCATTGCAATGGTTGAACTGATTTTTTGGCTTTCTCAACTATTACCTCCTGCCTGTATGTGTGGTCGCCATTTACATGTATAAAACATTTGAGTAGGGGTTCAGCAACCTCTCTGTGAACAGCCAGTTTTGTCAGTAAATTGTGTAGTGGAACGGGGACACTGACCGTTACTGTATATGGGTTCTGATGTTCAAGCACATAGTCCAACAACATAACTACATTTTGTTTGAAAGTTTGACGACGCGTGGTGCTCAGTGAATGCTGAAGATGACATTCTGTGTGATCCATTGGCTTGTTGGTGGATAGACGATTGAGGAGGCGAGTGATGGACCCTATCTCGTGGAACAAAAGTTCAAAACTTACTTCAGCACCAGCATTTTGTGTCCCTTCTACAACATAGTGACACCCTGGACACTTTGATACTCTCTGAATAGTCTGATCAACCTTCATATCACCTGCAACACTGCAAAACCAGACTGGGCGGTCCCGAACAACCCATTGACCAATGGAAAAAAGCTGATAAATTTCTTTATTTGTTCAAGGTACCATGAACCGTAACGCAAGTAGTTAATGCAGTCATATTCAGCAAACATCTGCATGGAATCTTCAACGGTAGCTACATGCAGATTCCAGTTTCCTTCCCTGTCAGAGACTTCAACATTTTTGACAATGAACACTAACTGCAACCAAACAACAAAGAATTGCAAAGCTCAGACTTAGCCTCACAATCTTTCTCAAACTCAAGAAAGTCTTGATGCAACTGTTCCATCTGCCCCTTAATAACCTCAAACTGCTCTGGACATCCTTCATTGGCAACCACATTCATCCTGGAAGTGTATTGCAGCGTTGACGAATTTCTCAGCACTTCCATACTCGCAGATTCTGTATCTTTCCCGATTACTCTTGTTTTCTACATTATCGCGTATTACACAAATCCAAGTTCTGTGATCTTTTGGACAGCTAGGGGTGGACATAGTAAAATGCTCAGGCAAAGGGATTTTCTGAAACCAACACTTGTAGATGCCTAATTGACTGTCTTACACTCCATTAGTTCTTTCGATATTTTCTCCTCATTATCCTTCAGCTTACCGGAATGCGTGTACGATTTATAGCACTTATTGGTGTTGTGGTAAAAACAAAACATACAATTGTGATCATCTGTCTTGTCATCCAAATGCTTGATGCGCTTTTGTAACAATATCATTCTTAAGTGCGGAAGCTCTCTTGACTCTCGCACGCCCCGTTTCTTTACTGGGTAGATGTGATTTGTTATCTTCCTGACTGATGATTCATAAACTTGGATGAAACCCGTCGTCCTCTGACACCAAGGGGACTTAACTCTTGCTTTTTGGAAAAGATATTTTGATTCCATAGTTACCAACTACTGAGTTAGTGAAAAGTGTCTAAAATAAAATTGTTCTTAAAACCTTGAATAGACTGACTTGACTCTACCAAATGTTCTAATTCTTTATTTTTCCTTTTTTTATTTGTTTTTAACAGTAATTTATTATTATTTATTTCACACGTGATTAACAATATTATCCGAATAAAACTGTTGTTACTTTAACATATAATGTTTAGTTCTTTCCTCATTCATGGTCAAAAATCAACTGTCCCTAAATACTGAAAATTGCTAGAAAATATGGTGTCTGCATTGTCTGTATTATTAATAAAGAGATACTGCATTGACATTTTCTCTGATAAACATAAAGAGATCATAGCAATGCAAACATATACATGTGTAACCCTAGTATCAAAGTAACAAAGCCAAATAACCAAACCTGGAAACAAACCAATAAACACAATTAACACAATTTTATCAAAATAACAGTATGCTGTGATGAACAGACTCGCATTTCGCTATACCGTGACTTACCCGCTTTTGTAAATAAAATTATCGGATCCATGTTTACAATCCCAATGCACTAATAAGCATGAGATTAAATGATTATATATATATAAAAAAAGGAATGGCTCTATTGCATATTATTTGAGAATTTTATACAAAAATGACATGCAAATAAACATTGTACACTTTGAAACTGCAAAACATAGCGTTACATTTAATTTAAATTGGAACTGTCAATTCCTGCTAATCAACGATTCAAATAATAAAAGGACTGAGAGGTCTTTATGACAAAATGACCTTGTACATATATATATATATATATAAATTGTCGATACAGTAAATAAAAGTTTTTTTTGTGTATTATCAATGGAAGCCATCTTTTAATCGATTATTACAGAAACGTGGCTTGATGCCAGACAAGCACCTCAGTTATTTTGCATGTCTAGGAACCCACAAACTAAATTCCACTGAGAAACGCCCCCAACTACATTTTGCAAACGGGTTCACAGACCAGGTACAGGACTATCTAGGCATGTTAGGTTCGATCGATCCGAAACGCGTCGCAAATTTAGCCAGGAAAATCTTAGAGCTACGAAACTGCATAGCCATAGTAGTGTCCTTAAGTATCTCATTAAAATATATTCACTTCCGGTAGATTTATGTATTGTTGTTTTTATATATAAAACCGATGTACCCTCTATCTTGCTACAAATTTAAGAGCAATTATACCATGTGTATGATTTTAAATGAGTGAATGTCGTATTTACGAACTTGTAAAAGGCTTTTAATTTGATTCTTCTTATTAAATTGATGAATTATTTAAAATAATTGTGTGTTCCAAAGATAGGCTTCGCTTAAACTTGTTTATAAAGAAATACAACTTGATCACTATAATTTACCACATTCATGAACGTGACTACTTTGACAACTTTTCGCAGATCACTAATTGATATAAATTTAGTATATAATACAAGTTTTATTTACATCACGTAATATGCTATGTATTACTTAAATAACGGTTTATTATATGATACAGAAATGTTAAGTCAAATCTTTACAGTCAAACTTATAACAATCTAGTTTATCTTCAATGATTGAATCCTTATGTCTCAATTTGAAATTACTTTCATGAACACTTTTTATTCTCTCGGTAGCAAAATTCAAAGTTTCTTATTTCTCGTAACGGTGCAAAGTACTCATGTTAATAAAAATCTTTTCGGAAACAACGATTGCTAAGCGCAAACATGTTCATTGCCTTACATTAGTTCCGATTTTTTAAAATTTATTTAATGTTTTGCTTTTAATTAATACAAATGTTCTTACTTTTATTGTAATCAATATTTTAAATCGTTCACATGCACCACATGCAGATCCTTATCGTAATCTGCATTTTTGCCATTTCATCAGATCAGCGGTAAACGCGCGTTGTTAGGACCCTTTGGTGAGTGAATTTGATATTTATATGACTTTTAACTTCAAAAAGATATTACAAAATGTGGTGTGGAAACATCAGTCATATATTAATAAATCAATGGTACTAGACTTGCAAGTTAGCATCCTTTGTATCTTTTCATAGCCTTGTTAACAATCTCACATACGACTTAATTTACAATTGACTTTATTAGTCTATATTCTTTTATACCTTATAATAAAATATAACTTTTCTACAGTGAAATAAAAGCAGCAAAAATAAACAAATTGTTATTTTCACCGCTGAAAAATTACACATTTTGTTGTGGAAATGACGTCATTTTGTTGACGAAATGACGTCATTTCGTCAACAAAATGACGTCATTTAAATGTATTGAGGTACGCCACGGGAGACAGGGTAACTTTTCAGCGAAAAGGAAACAGCTGTTAATTATTTTCTTGAAAAACGGGCATAAAAGAAACAGAAAATTTGTTCATGTCAGTGTAAGATTGTTTGTTATTTCACTCGTGATCATAGAAAAATAATATTTTCACTCGTGGCTGCGCCACTCGTGAAAATATATTTTCTATGATCACGAGTGACAAAACAAACGATCTTACACTAACAAAAACAAATATCCTCTATTTATTTCATAGCGAACGTCAAATAATGTTAAATAAACGTTATTACGCGTTTGCAATAAAGGGAGTTAATGTCAAAGAGAGGTCACGTATATTTTGGAAAGGCCTAAACAATACTTACGAAGTGAAGAAAGAAAACCAAAAAGAAAAAATGGTACATTAAATCACCCTTGAAGACGTTTTTTCCTCTGGATTGCTAACATGTTTTACCTACAATATCCGGTGAACACAGTTTGATTGGACAGATTGGACATGCACGAATCGGTTGATTGTTCGCGAGATAAATGCGTTTGAATCCAGCTCTTCGCTGCGCATGTCCAGCAAGTGAAGACGCGAAAACAAGGAACGGAGCAGAACAGTTTCGCAACATTAATGTTTGCTAGCTCGAAACTTCAGCGGAAAGTTTGTGCAATATGACTTACAGCTTCAAGGGTGAACAGTTGGGCCTAGTATCAAACATCATCTCATATTTTGCTCATCTCAGAAAATATGTTTTGAGTTTCCATTTAGCTGAGAACTGAGAATGTCGGCCAGCTCACTAACAATCTCAAATCTCACCAAAGACAGACTCACATATTCTTGTTCAACCTTAGGGTTGAGTCAAACTCAAATGACAAAATACATATGTTTAAACGAAGTTGAGCATGATGTTGTAAATGATCTCCAGAATTTAGTAAAAACTAAAATTTGAGTCAGAATATTAAATAATTACGGCGCCGGTAAAGTTTTCTTGCAATAAATAGAGAATAATAGGTTGGTGACGTTGATGGAGAATGGTTATCTGGCAAGGCGGAGGAATTTATCGGGTGAGCCGGAGGCGAACCCGATAAGATCCTCCGCCGAGCCAGATAACCATTCTCCATCAACGTCACCAACCTATTATTCTCTATATCCTGTCACATTTACACATTTACTGTTAACAATTTTTTCAAACACAAATGATTAATTGACATAACAAAATAATAATTCTGATCGGTCCTCCTACATGTACGCAACATGCCTAACGACCAAATAACTACCGATTGTGTCACGTAAAAAA
>VMBQ01001791.1:18773-71775 GCA_007657795.1 Dreissena rostriformis
ATCACTCGTGTTCGCACTCGTGATTTAATTCCTACGCATCTATACTCCTTACTGTGGGTTATTCGACAACAAACCATGATAGAAAAATAATTTATCCTGTCACATGCCTTTAAATCAGCCTAATAACCAGGTAACCTAATAACCCAAAAGTTATTAGGCTAGTTGACCAGGTAACCTAATAACCCAAAAGTTACTATGAAATGACGTTTCCGGTGACGGACTACTTTTTTCATTAAAACATTAAACCGTTCTTTTTTAATGTTATCGTGTATATAACATATCAACCTTTTTGTGTCTTCTTTAAAATCTATTTTAATTTTCATTCACTTGCCTATGAAATGTATGACGTATCCCATGTGACGTCATTTCGATGACGAAGCATTTTGGGACAGCAATATATTATGGAAGTGCTGGTTTTTTAACAGTAAACTTTTTGTTTAACATCGAACGAATGCAAAACGTATTTCGGATTGTGTGTAATGTGTTTGTCATGCATAGCACGAAGAACAGATAATGGAAGTGCATATAGTTTGTTACTTTATTGCTAATATCATTGGATTAAAGTTGTCATTGATGATTCAGGTAAGCGTGTCGTCTAAGCTAAATTTAGTTTTTCATAGACTTAGGACTCTTGTCAAAGCTTAAATAATGCCATCAATCTCATCTACAGCACAGTTTCAGCTGCAATCGATATTCTAATTATCCAAAAAATGTTCTACGTGTAATAATAATTAATTTCGATTATTTGTTTGATGTGTGACTCAATTTTATTGATAACGGTTGACTTAGACTGAATGTGCACGCCATTTTGTTCAATTGAATGTTCGAATAAAATTAAGTTTTTGTTTGGTGTTACATTTTTTTTCTTCAATTTCCAACAATAAAAATATCACATTCTCGATTCGATTTTTATTTCTTCTCATATTTTTAATAGGAAAGTATTAAAAGAAACGGTTTAATGTGGAACTATTTTTTACGTGACGCAATCGGTAGTTATTTGGTTGTTATGCATGTTGCGTACATGTAGGAGGCCCGATCAATAATTATTTTGTTATGTCAATTAATCATTTGTGTTTCATAAAATGTATTTACGGTAAATGTGTAAATGTGACAGGATGAATAGAATAATAGGTTGGTGACGTGAATGGAGCATGGTTATCTGGCTCGGCGGAGGATCTAATAAGTTCCTCCGCCTTGCCAGATAACCATGCTCCATCCACGTCACCAACCTATTATTCTCTATATATTGGTTTCTGTGTAAGTTTTTTTCTGAAACTTACTGCCTAAAACTGGTAAATATAATACATTGACAGAGGATGATGCTTTTTAAGTAGTTCCAAACCATTGGCGAAATGTGTTGTTATCTGTATATTCCACATTAAGCTTCTCAAACAAATTAAGAATGCAAGTCTTAAGCGCATTTACTGTGCTATGAAAATGACCACCATTTTATTTATCCGTTGCGTGTCTTTGGAATTTGTAATTTTCGTAACTAGAGAATATCTTGTTAATTATTTTTTCGCCTTCTGATGCAGCATGTGTTTCAGAGTGGGCCATACATTAGTTTTATAATTATTATATCATTGAATGTGTTCGTGCTCAACTACCAACTACCCGTATTACTCTTATTTGTATTTCCTCAAGTTGAGAATCCTCACGGCGCTTGGAAGCGCGACTGCCGTTACTGAGGTCAACACATTGAACCATCGTAACGTCATTTCCTGTGGCACGTACTTCCTAGTTACACCGCATTTCTACACCATCACCGTCTGAGTCACTTGCACACAAATCTTAGAATGTATAATAACTCAAAATAAATACATGTTTAGACACTAGGTATAGATATGCGTTAGCTTGCTTAGGTCAGTGCAAAAAGAGATGAACATGTGGACTTCAATCAACTATCTGTGCTTGCAAAACCTTTGTATTTATTTATTTACTTTAAGGGCGTATAAACAAAGATATTATATGTTTTATCGATTCTTATTTAATATGTCATTTTAGGAATTGAAATGAGAACCAAGAGTTCCATATTTTCGCACAAAAGAATTTGACTGAAAGCAGTTATTGTCACCAATAGACCTGCTTTATCGAACGACATTCACAAAAACACCTAAAACACAACTTGAAATAAATACACAGTACCCTAATTGCGCAAAACACCCGTATATCGTGAATTTTAGCTGCCGATTCGCAGTACACCAACTGGCCATCGGTCTTGTGTTATATCTTGGTTGATTTTGAAACTCCAATATAACATTTAGAGCGGTATTAAAGAGATTGTTCGATTCAACTTTTGCTCCCATATTTAAATAACTGACAAACTCTTTGAAATGGGTATGTTTATCAATCTTTTATTTTTGTGTTAGACATCAAATCGTGAATAGAGTATCCCTAATTTATGTATGGTGACTCTATAGGTCTTCCCAAAAAAACAGCTCACTACCGTTGCGTATTTACAAGTGATGTCACCTATTCACTTCCAGCGCCTTTTATTAATTGATAAACATATTTATATATGTACTGATCAACCAAAGTCTACCTATTAATATGAGAGCAAGAATACCATATGTATGATTTTCAGTCATAAAATGAGTAATGTCGTACTAACGAACGAAAGCCGTTTCATTTGATTGTTCTTTAATTGCGTATTATTTACAATAATAGTGCGTGCTGACTATATGCTGCGCTTAAACTTGAATGTAATTAAATACAACTTGAACACTACAATTTTTCACATTATTTAACAAAATTACAGTGCCAAATTTACCCACATCAATATTTATATTAATTCTGTCAGTAATGTATACTAAAACTTGTATTTTCATCACGTAACACTAGTTTATGAATTTCATAGCAGTGCATGATCTGATGTTATGTTGAGTCAAATGTTTAACAGTTGTCAAAAAAGCACAATGGAGTTTAACTTGCTTGAATGAATTTTTATTTCTCACTTTGGGATGTACTAGCAGGAAAACCTTTCATTTTCATGGGAGCAAAATCAAGTGTCTTATTTCTCATAATACAAACAGTGAAAAATACTCATTTACTGAAAATTCGGAATTCGATTTATCAGCGCAAACATAAAACATTGCCATACATTAGTTATGAAATGTTGACTAATAAAATGTTTTTATTTAATGTTATACGGATTGCCTTACTTGCATTTCAAATCAATCCTTTAAATAGACCTTTAAACGTTTTGGTAAATTTACAAAATTGAAAAAAATGTTTCAGATTTGCAAATATTCGTTGTAGTTATGATATATGCGAGGCAACAGAAATACTGAACATTAACCATTTTCTTAAATGTCCATTAAATGCATCTTTTGACGATTTAAAACCTGAAAATTATAAAGCGTTACAAACGCGAAACGATTGAATAATTTTGAGAGTTCTGATACTATCTTTATATTTTGTAACTTTACGAGCATTGCTTATATAATGTATAAAAGAAACCGTTCACTGTATGAGCATGGATGGCCGAGAGACTTTAACTCAAAGGGTCAGTGGTTCGAGCCCAGTTGAGGCTTACTTTTTTCTTTCTTTACTGTTATTCTTATTTTTTTTACAGGAGCTATTTAGTTCCAATGTTTACATGTATCAAATTTAAAACATTTAATGACAAACTTATATACATGCCAAAATCTGTTAAAATGTCCCTTTAAAGGGACTGTAAACCACGAATGACGAAAAAGGAAAAGTTCTAAAATACCGTATTTTTTACAATTATTAGTTTATATTGATTAAAATATCACGGCTGGTATATTACATTACTTGAAAAAGTTCATATTTTCAGTATATTCGGTAATACAATTTCGCGATGTGAAATCGAAAGTACATCGCGAAAATAGGTGACATTACGATATACACACTATAAATAACGCAAGTAGATTGATCATTTAATATATAAAATATACACAATTCACTACGCATGCACAATTTGCACTCCTGGGTTAACCACGTGTCGATGATGGTCAATCTACCCCCGTTATTTATAGTTAACTAGTAGTTACCTTGTAGACATACCCAGTGAAAAAAATAAAAATAAAAAAATAAAGTAAAAATAAAAAAACTATTATACCAGTCGTGATATTTTAATCAATATAAACTAATAATTGTAAAAAAAACGGTATTTTAGAACTTTTCTTTTTTCGTCATTCGTGGTATACAGTCCCTTGAAATCTTACCAACGCACCACATGCAGATCCTTATCGTTATATGCATTATGCACTTGCATCATATCACCTGCATTGTTCTCAACCCCTGATAAGACCTAACACACTGATAAGACTCATTATTTTAAACAAATTTAAGTGAATGTTCAAAAGATGTAATTTATTGAAATTATAGTATGTACTTCAGAGATTGATCAATATGCGTATAGCGTAAGGGTCGGCGTAACGTATGTGACTAGTATCCAGAACAATCTCGTTTGTTTGCTCAAATAAGAATATGAGTTTTGAGTTTCAACTTTGTTGAGCACTGAGTATTTCGATCTGCTGAAAAAAAAGATCTCACCTATAGACAGACATACATATTCTTGATCAATCTCAGGATTGAATCAAACTTGGTTTGTGTTTAAGGTATTTTTTAACTGTACACATGTGTTAATTGTTACTGTGTGTGATGCAGATGTCTGACCAAATCCCTTAGTTTGTCATGCCATTTTTCATGTATACCCCTATTAATGCCATTCTGCCGCATTATGCCCCTTTTTGTTCAGGCTTAAGTTTTCTATATTTCGGTGTACTACATACAGTCAAATAAAACTTTGCATATGTTTTTAAGTATCTATAAGGAGCCACTCACTAAGATCTATAACTATGACCATGCTTGTAATAGATTTATGTCCCTTTAAGTGCTTAGTACTTAGTAAAGGCATTTTAAGGTTTGCATGAAGGATACAATTCAAGTCGAGCTTTGCATTAATTCCCCTTTTGTAGACAGACTTAGACGATTCAGGGTAAAGTTTCCGTCAAAAACTTTGTTCCTATGTATCTACGTAAGATATTCAAATAAAACTCCATACATATGATCTGTTTTGAGTCAATGGCCCATGTGCATATTTAAACTTGCATTTAAGCCTAACTATGCCCCTTTTGTTTAAACAAAATCAGTAAACGGTTTCCGTGCAAAATGTACGTATCGCGGTATCTTCTACAGATATTCATTTATTTAGCCTCTGTGCCATAATATAAAGTCACATTCCGTTGCCTATACTTATTATGGACGGTATTTTATTTAACCAAACGAATACATCATATACTTCGTGCTATACATGTATACACAGCGTAGCTAGTCATATAAAAAATGTTTCGATGACGCATGCACATTCTTTCAATCAATGTTACATTTTCTAAATAACTGCTTTATATGTAAACACTAACCCGAATAAGCAAAATGCCACAACACACTCAAACTGTGTGCACCTTTAAAGGAAGTAAAGCGTGTCGATTCCTAAAGATTATTTTTTTTATTAATATCAATCGAGTTAAAACTAGATTTGTTTTTAGAACACTACCGAATTCGGTAAATCGTGAAACGCGACCGTACCAATGCGTTATGCAGTTCGTACGTACGCGCCTGTGTAAACGTCCATTCGTCGAAGAGAATTTTAAGGCAACAGAGATAAATAAATCAGCCAGGATTTTAGCTCTCTGGTCGTCATGCAATTAATCTGTGTTTTCCTGGCAGTTATTGTGGTATTTTATGTATTAAAAAACAAAATGCGTTCTTATTAATTTAACCCATTTATGCCTAGCGTCTAGAAAAAAGGCCTTGGCAAACAGCGTAGACCGAGATGAGACGCCGCATGATGCGGCGTCTCATCAGGGTCTGCGCTGTTTGCTTTAAGGAATTTCTATAAGAAATATTCTAAATATAGAAATAAATATACTAGACATCCCTAATTTTGGAAATAAATTATCCAATTTAGAAGAATGGGAGAGTCCACTACGCATACATGGGTTAATATGATTTATAAAGCACCGGACATCTTTCGCTCATTTCGATTTGTTTAAATTAGATCTAAATCATTGGGCTCTTTTTAAGATGTTCAAAATATAATTGGAATAAATTACTGCTGATCCAACCCCACTGCGTTATGTGTTGTTGTATGTTCTTCAAAATTGAATCAGGCAATAAAAATACCACGGGTTCGTCCAAAATAAGATTGAGTGCCGTTCCATACTTTTAAGAATAAAATTTAGTTCGTTTACGCCCTTAAAATTGCTTTCTATAGATCATAATAACACATGATAACACATACCATTTAATTTTATAGCATTATTTTACGTTCAAGCTCTAGAGTTGCGATGTATTTTTTCGACACCTTTAACTTATCTATAGGCCGCCACAACCACCCAACAAAACCATGTGGGCCACACTACGAAGGCGTCACGAAGGAAATGGACATGATCGCCTTCAAGTTTCAGCCAACCACCGTAAGTCGTTTATTGCTATCTTATTATATTTATAAAAAAATAGACGAAATTAAGGATATGGCTGAAATGCGCTTGTCCAAAATCAGTGGGCGTTTTGTAACATGAACTATTAAAATGCCTTTAAATTCAACAAAAATGATATAACAACTTGTTACTGGTAAACATGTATTGGTTACAAATTGTCCTAGATTTGGAAGAACTGTTAATGATAATGCGCTACAAAATGTACCGATACAACATAACAGTGTGTATGTGTTTTTCATTTTCATTGTAGCTCCACTCCTGGTTGTAGCCCAGACTGACATACTTCCCCTAAATTGCTACATCGCCACCCTCACCGACACCGAGCATGCGAATATCTACACCGACTACGGCATGAGATCCGTCGTCGTCGGGAAAGCTTTGCTTACGAATTAATGTAATACCTAAACCTGGTGAATATAATACACTGACCGCTGACGATGCCCTTTTAGTAGTTCCAAATCATTGACGAAATATGGTGTGATATGTTAACGTTTATTTCAGATATCGCTTCTCAAATAAATTGAGAATGCAAGTCTTAAAGCGGGACTGTACGATTTTGTCAAATATTTATGATTTTTTTTTAAATGTGTTAAAAATTAGTATACATATATTTCAATATAAATTAAAATAAAAGTTAAGAAGAACATGTGTCGAAAAATGCGAAATAAGCCAGATATTTAAATCTGAAATCTTAAATGGCTGGAAGCCAAATAAGCCAGCATGTATATCATGCATGTACGATGTGAATCTAAATTTAGTTTTAGTGCAGATTCGTTCATACGACACAAAGACACAATTTTGTTTCCTATCAAATACGAGTAAAAGTGTCGGCCTCGGCTTTAACCAGCGCTAACTTGTCTTTGCTGCATTTTATGAAATTCGTCTTCAAAGTATAATTTTTATTGCCTATTTTGAATCATCGTAACATAATTTAATCAATATATTAAAATTTAACACATGTAAAAATCGTACAGTCCCGCTTTAAGCGCATTAACTGTGCTATGGTAATGATCACCTTTTGATTATGTTATTTTGTTTTGTCTGTTGCTATGTACCTGTACATAATCTGTGGTTGTGTTTTTGGAACGTGTAACTCTCCTGACTATATGTGGCGGGTTCTGAGAAAACTGGGCAAAATGCTTGTGCGTAAAGTGTCATCCCAGATTAACCTGTGCAGTCCACACAGGCTAATCCGGGACGACACTTTCCGCCTAAACTGGATTTTCCCTAAGAAGGGACATCATTTTAACGAAAAAATCCATAAAAGCGGAAATTGTCGTCCCTGATTAGACCGTGCAGACAATTTACGCACAAGCATTTTGCCCAGTTTTCTCAGAACACGACATATATAACAGTGTGTAAATGAATTTTCCGCCTTCTGATGCAGCATGGGTTACAGTTTTGGACATACATTAGTTTTATAATTATATATCTGAATGTTTTCATGCCCAATTACCAACTACCCGTGTTACTCTTATTTGTATTTCTTCTAGTTGAGAATACTCGCGTCTCTGGGAAGCGCGACTGCCGTCACCGACGTCAACACGCTGGACCAAGATAACGTCAATTCATGTGGCGCAAACTACCACATAATGCTTAATTTCTACCCAATCACCGTCTAAGTCACATGCTCACTTATCATGTTCAATTACTCAAAATAAATACAGGTAGAAACTAGGTATAGATATGCGTAAGTTTGCTCTCGTCAGTGAAAAAGGCGACCGTTTGGACTTCATTCAGCAATTTTTCTTACAAACATGTTTTATTTATTTATATTTGCTTCAGAACGGTAAAGTTCTTTAAAGGCGTATACACACATTGTATATTTTCTCGATTCTAATTTGATTTGCCCTTTTTTTTAAATTGAAACGAGAAATTCATTGTGTATGTTCAGGTTAGGATCGGGACTTTTTTGTATCGTATATTTGCTAACTTAACAACAATTATTGTAATTTATGTCGATATAACGATCCATGTGTAATGTATGATTACTCAAAATAAATACATGTTTAGGTACGAGCAATATGTTCATAAGTTTTCCCTTATTATTTTGTCATTGCTTCAGAACGGTAGAAATCTTTAATTGCGTATAAACATATAAATTGTATGTTTTCTCGATTCTAATTTGATCTGCTATTTAGGAACTTTAAATGAGAACTTTATTTTCATATTCAGGTTGGGATCGGGACATGTTTTGCATCGTGTATTTGCTTACTTAACTACAAGAATTGTTATATATGTCCATGTAATATTCAACGAGTATCGTAATGATAAATTAAACACTAGGATAATCAAGCGATCGCGAAACATAACAATTTAAATACATTGTTTTATACTTATGAATAACTAGATTTATCAAATTATTACTTACGTTAACTCAAATTTACCAATGTCATGTCATATGTTTTAACAAAAACCATTGACTAACCGATGAAGATCTTCATAGGATGTCCATAAAGGATGTAAGGATCAGTTGGCCGCAGGCCTGGTCTAGTAAGGGGCACGTCTCTCCTTCTAGGTTCAAATATAAATTATATCTTACATTATTATATGTCTTTAATATAAAATTTAAATAGAAAATGCAGATTTTGAAAATAGGTTTTGCTATAATTCAAACGCAGGTGGTTTCCTGATAAATACACGTTCACGTTAATAAAATTAGAAGACACTATGGTCCTACCTGTTTGCAGAGGACACATAGTATATTCTTATCGCGTTATCAAAACACCGCTATAAGTAGCATTTAACCCATTTAAGCCTAGCGTCTAGAAAAAAGGCCTTGGCAAACAGCGTAGACCCAGATGAGACGCCCGCATGATGCGGCGTCTCATCAGAGTCTACGCTGTTTGCCTAAAGGAACAATTCTAAATATAGAAATAAATATACTTGACATCCCTAGTTTTTGAAATAAATTGATCTAATTTAGAAGGAAGGGAGAGTCCACTAGGCATACATGGGTTAGGTTCTGTTGTAATGAGGCGGCACTTGAAAGTGCAAGTTGAAGTCATCGCACAGGAAAGCTCTCCTGAATCTTGGGTCGAAATAGACACAAACATACTATACAACGCGTTTCTAATTGGAAACAAAGTGCTCAAAGTGAGCAGACCTGGAACAATGTGTCAACTTTAAAAGAAAAATCCATTAGATAATTCCTGACAAGGATGCCAAATGTTCACCCAATAGGGATTCTGCCGATCAAGAGTCATCAAATTCGAATGATTGGTGTCTGAGATCTTGCACATAAACAAATGTGTGACGGACGGTAAGACTGCAGTCCATACTTCCTCAGATTCAACTGATATCCACACTCTGACGCAAGAAACACTCCCACAGCCAACAGTCTCTCTGATAAAACGGACTCTTCTGCTAGCTTAATCTTATCATTTTTATACATGTTATATTCCTCTCATCTACAACCCACAGGTTGGTTTCTCGCGAAAACTAAACAATTATATTGCCAACAGACCCTCCGGTACAACTGACTCTTCTTTTACCTCAAATTACTTATCAGGCCACTCAACGTACAAATACAATACAATAATTTGTATTGTTTACCTAATCATTTGTATTTCTTTTACATTCCAGTCATCTACAGCCCTCAGGTTGGTTTCTCGCCTGTATTCAAGACGAAGCATCTTTTCCGAAAGAGCTAGTCCATATTTACTCAATTTTGCATGAAGTGAATTTAACTTTGATTTTGGTACCTTTAGACAATTAAGTGACAGTCGACGCGGTATGGTAAATTATAAGCATGTATATTACTTCACTGACTTCTTAATTGACTGACCAATCGTTTGGCTGAACACCTTAACACCAACTCATTAAGGAACATATTATTTAAGCTTGTGTTGTATACTATCAGTATAAGTGGATTTTTTTTAAACATTTCACCTAGATAAAACAAATCACACGGATGAACATGTTAATAAAGGCCACAATTACTATTTAATAGTTCATAATGAAATCATGCTTTAACATACTTAATGCCAGTCGGTGGCCGATGACATCGTATAAGAATATTATCACCTCGAAAAAGCATTTATTGTCACCAAAATACCTACTTTTTACAAAAGTAAAAAAAAATCAAATAAATTCACAGTACACTCATAGTCAATATAAACGGACTCCGAGAGCCTATGATAATTTTGCTATGACGGCTCTAAGAGTCCATATGCACCCCTTCATAAACATGGGTGCAAACTTTAATCAACAATGCAAGGGTTAAGGAACACAATTTTATATAATTATATAAATAGGCGTTTCATCAAATTAGCAAGTTTCAAGTTTCAAGTTTCACTGAAACTGCAAGATCTTATCAAAGTTTACCTGTCTTAACAACAGACTCATCCGAATGGTACCATTAAAGCAAGAAATAATTGCTTTTTATTGACTTTGTTTATCTTTCGCACGATGTATCCACCATCTTGGAAAAGGGCGAAAACTGATCAAACATCAGTTAGGTCGCACTACACTAATATTTTGCACGTCGGGTTATGTGATGGAGCCTATTAAAGTCGATAACGATGTGGTATTCGATACAGAATATACCGTTTCAAATTTAAACATAAAAATGTCAGCGAGAAAAGTGTGTTGCAATATCGTCGTGTTTTTATAGGGTGCATGCAAAGAATAACAATCGTAGGTTGCCATTCAGGTAAATTTAACATGTTTATGAAGTTTGTTCATTATTTTCTTCATTTTGTATCAAACGACGTCTGTTTAGTGAAGCGCACGGATTCCGTGCTCTGAACTTTACCCATGTTTACGAAGGGGTGCATATGGACTCCCAGAGCCGTCATAGCAAAAAATATCATAGGCTCTTGGAGTCCGTTTATATGGACTAAGTACACTCATTGCGAAAAACACCCGTCAATTAAAAGGTAAAGCTGCCAATTTGCAGTCGCCAACTGACCATCGGTCAAGTAGGTAAAGCTGCCAATTCGCAGTCGCCAACTGACCATCGGTCAAGTATAATATCTTGGTTAATTTTGAAGGAACGCTGGAAATTCAAAAATACAAGTTTAAGCGGTATGAAAAAGATTGTTCGATTCATCGTTTTTTTTCCGCATATTTAAATGACTGACAAACTCTTAGACAAGGGTATTTTTATAGATCTTTTATCGTGTTAGACATCAAACGAGGAATATAGTGTGCTTATTTTCTTAAAGTGTTTACCAATATTTATTTCTAACTGTGGGATGTTCTAGCAGGAAAACCCTTCATTTTCATGGGAGCAAAATCAAAAGTGTCTGCTTTCTTATAATCTTATTATACACACAGTAAAAAATACACATATTACTGAACGTTCGGAAGCTACGATATATCAGAGCAAACATATCCATTGCCAAACATTAGTTCTGGAATGTTGATTAATAAAATGTTTTGATTCAAAGTACTACGGATGTTCTTACTTTTATTTCAAAACAATGCTTTCAATCGACCCTACGCACCACATGCGTATCCGTATCGTTATCTGCATTAGGCAATTACATCAAATCAACGACAGGGTCGGCGTGACGTATGTGCCTAGTATCCATTATCTTATCTGTTTGCTCAACTCAGAATATGAGTTATGAGTTTTCACTTTGTTGAGCACTGATTATTTCGATCTGCTGAAATACAGATCTAGACAGACATACATATTCTTGCTCAATCTCATGATTGAGTCAAACTTGGTTTGTGTTTAAGGAATGTTTTAACTGTACACATGTGTAAATTGTTACTGTGTGTTATGCAGATGTCTGACCAAATCCCGTAGTTTGTCATGCCATTTGCATGTATACTCCAGTTTATGCCATTTTGCCGCATTATGTCCCTTTTTGTTCAGGCTTAATTCTTCTATATCTCGGTGTACTACATACAGTCAAATAAAATTGTACATATGTTTTAAAGTATCTATAAGGAGCCACTCACTAAGATCTATAACTCTGACCATGCTTGTAAAAGATGTATGTCCCTATAAGTGCGTAGTACTTAGAAAGGCATTTTAAGGTTTGCATGCAGGATACAATCAAGTCGAGCTTTTCATTTATTCCCCTTTTCTAGACAGACTAAGACGATTCAGGGTAAAGTTTCCTTAAACAACTTTGTTCCTATGTATCTACGTAAGATATTCAAATAAAACTCCACACATATGATCTGTTTTGAGTCAATAGCCCAGGTTCATATTTTAACTTGCATTTAAGCCTAACTATGCCCCTTTTGTTTAACCCATTTATACCTAGCGTCTAGAAAAAAAGGCCTTGGCAAACAGCGTAGACCCAAATGAGACGCCGCATGATGCGGCGTCTCATCAGGGTCTGCGCTGTTTGCTTAACTTTTCTGTAAGAAATATTCTAAATATAAAAATAAAAATACTAGACATCCCGAATTTTGGAAATATATTGATCCAATTTAGAAGGATGGGAGAGTCCACTAGGCATAAATGGGTTAAACGATTTCAGTGCAACATACACGTATCGCGGTATCTTCTACAGATATTCATTTATTTAGCTTCTGTGCCATAATATAAAGTCACATTCCGTTGCTTATACTTATGGTGGACGGTATTTTATTTTACCAAACGAATACACCAAATACTTCGTGCTATACATGTATACACAGCATAGCTAGTCATATCAAATGTGTTTCGGTGCCGCGTGCACATGCTTTCATTCAATGTGACATTATGTAAATAAATGCTATATTTGTAAACACGCACCCAAATAAGCAAAATGGCACACCGCACTAAAACTGTATAGCAGCTTTAAAGAAAGTAAAGCGTGTCGTTTCCATAAGAAGTACAATAATTCACTATTTATCAAGTTTAAACCGAGTGTGTTTTTAGAACAACACCAAATTTGGTAAATCGTGAGACGCTAACGCTCCAATGCATTATGAAGTTCGTTAGTACGCGTATGTATTAGCGACCGAAGAGACATTTAACTGGAAGACCTGGATTAAATTAATCAGCCAGGATTTCAGCCCTATTGTCGTCATGCAAATCATCTTGTGTTTTCCTGGCATTTATTGTGGCATGTTCTGTGAGTAGAACTTCGGGTTCTTTTTAATAACTATAAATGTGATTTATAAAGCACTGAACTTCTTTCAGATTGTTCAACATGACACTTGGTTCTTCCCAAACTGTTCAACAATAACATTTGTTATTTTAAATTTGTTCAAATTATATCTAGAATATTGGGATATTTTAAGCCATTCAAAATAACATTATAGTGTTGCGATGTATATTTCGACACCTTTTACTTATCTTAAGGCCGCCACAACAACACAACAAAACCACGTGATTCACTTTACACGTGCGGAGCACACTACGAAGGAGCCAGCCGAAACGGACATGATCACCTTCCATTTTCAGCCAATCACCGTGAGAAGTTAATTGTTATCTTATTATACAAACACAAATGTAAACGACATTCATGAAAAGCTCATATGTGCTTATAAATTGTTGTTTTTCGGTCAAAAATCAGTGTACGTTTTGTTACATGAACAATTGAATGGTATAACAACTTTTAACTGGTGAACATTAATTGCTAATACATTGTCTTAGTTTTTGCTGAACTTTAAGCGTACTATTATACACTAAACAATGTACTGATACAACATAACAGTTTGCATGTTATCATTTTCATTGTAGCTCCATCTCCTGGTGAGGACCCAAATTGCCAGACATACCTACAACTGCTACATCGCTACCCTGACCGACACCGAGCATGCGAATATCCACACCGACTACGGCATGACATCCGTCGAGGTAGGGAAAACTTAACTTACTAATTGATTTACTGCCTAAAATTGGTTCAATAAATCACTGACAGAGGACTACGGTTCATGTACTTCCAAATCATCGACCAAAGTGTTGTGATCTCTTAACGTATATTGCACATCTAGCTACTTAAAAAAATGAGAATGTATGTCTGAAGAGCATTAACCGTGCTATGGTAAAGAACACAATTTTATTTATGTGCATGTTGCGTGATATATTCACAATTTGTATTGTTGTATTTTTTGTAACTTGCATCACTATTAAACATTGTGTTGATGAATGTTCCGCCTTCTTATGCAGATTGGGTTTCCTCTTTGGTCATATATTAGTTTTATAATTATATCATTGAATGTGTTCGTTCCCAACTACCATCTTCCCTTGTTACTCTTATTTGTATTTCATCTAGCTGAGAATCCTCGCGGCTCTGAGAAGCGCGACTGCCGTCACCGACATCAACACGCTGGACCAACATGACGTCAATTCATGCACCATGATTAGCTCCGCAAAAACATATTACTACACCATCACCGTCTAAGTCACAGGCACACATATCTTATCATGTATAATTACTCATTATAAATTCATGTTTAGAAACGAGGTATAGATATGCGTTAAATGCCCTGGTCAGTGAAAGAGGCTAAGACTTTAATCAACTATTTGTGCGTGCAGTTTTATTTTTTTATTTTTTAGCATTGCTTCAAAACGGTGAGTTCTTTAAGGGCGTATAAACATAGAAATTGTATGTTTTCTCGATTCTAATTTGATCTGTCATTTCATAAATTTAAATGGGAACTTTATGTTTTATTACGATCAGGACGAGTTTTGAAATGTGTATTTGCTTACTTAACAACAATAATTGTTATCTATATCCATATAACGATCAACGAGTATCGTAATGATTAATTAAACACGTGGATTTGATTACTACCAAGCGATCGCGAAACATAACCATGTAAATACATTGTATTATACTAATGAATGACCAAATTTGTAAAATGAATACTTACGTTAAGTCATGTCCATAAATCGTGCAATATTTTGCACCAACGCAATTGATTACAACGATGCAGACCGTCACATGATGTCGATAAAGGATGTAAGGATCAGTTCACTCGGTCAAGACGGGTTCAAATGCTGGGTTCAAATCTAAATTTCTGTTTAGGGCTTACATATGACATTTTAATATAAAATGTCGTTTTTGAAAATGTGTTTTGGTATTATTCGAACGCAGGTGTGTCCTGATAAGTACACCTTCACGTGTATCAACTTAGAAGACACTAGGGGCCTAATTGTTTGCATTTGACACGAAATCCATCTTACCGCTTAATCAGAACACCGCTATAAGTAATTATGTAGTCATGTTGCGTGTGAAATGTGTCAGCACTTGAATGTTTTAGTTGCAGCTTAATTACACTTGTCTGACTCCAACATAGAAATAGACTCAACATATTTTATACTACTCGTCCATAATAACTGAATATAATTATTTTGCTATAAAGAAGTCATTAATTACTCATTTAAATCTTGTTTAAATATTATGCTTTATTAGTTACGAGCTTTATTAGTTACAAGAACTCTGAAATAGGTTGTCTGTTAGGATCATTATGACGGTCTGGCATTTCGTTTGCAAGAATTTTGACAAATATTTCTCGTGCAACTTCATTTTGGGGAGTTGTTTTTTCCTCTCGCTGAGATTCCTCGCTCCTGTTGAAAACACAACAGATGTCACCGACGTCAGGACGTTGGAAGACAGACAGACAGACAGACAGACAGACAGACAGACAGACAGACAGACAGACAGACAGACAGACAGACAGACAGACAGACAGACAGACAGACAGACAGACAGACAGACAGACAGACAGACAGACAGACAGACAGACAGACAGACAGACAGACAGACAGACAGACAGACAGACAGACAGACAGACAGACAGACAGACAGACAGACAGACAGACAGACAGACAGACAGACAGACAGACAGACAGACAGACAGACAGACAGACAGACAGACAGACAGACAGACAGACAGACAGACAGACAGACAGACAGACAGACAGACAGACAGACAGACAGACAGACAGACAGACAGACAGACAGACAGACAGACAGACAGACAGACAGACAGACAGACAGACAGACAGACAGACAGACAGACAGACAGACAGACAGACAGACAGACAGACAGACAGACAGACAGACAGACAGACAGACAGACAGACAGACAGACAGACAGACAGACAGACAGACAGACAGACAGACAGACAGACNCCAGATGCTCATTTACATATTGTTGGTAAAAACCTAGATGCTCATTTACATATTGTTGGTCAAAACCCAGATGCTCATTTAGACATATCGTTGGTCAAAATCCAGATGCTCATTTACATATTGTTGGTCAAAACCCAGATGCTCATTTACATATTGTTGGTAAAAACCTAGATGCTCATTTACATATTGTTGGTCAAAACCCAGATGCTCATTTAGACATATCGTTGGTCAAAATCCAGATGCTCATTTACATATTGTTGGTCAAAACCCAGATGCTCATTTACATATTGTTGGTAAAAACCTAGATGCTCATTTACATATTGTTGGTCAAAACCCAGATGCTCATTTAGACATATCGTTGGTCAAAATCCAGATGCTCATTTACATATTGTTGGTCAAAACCCAGATGCTCATTTGCACATTGTTGGTCGAAACCTAGTGGCTTACCAGTATAAAGATATTGTTGGTCAAAATCCATACGAAAACCAGTATGATGGTTATGTTGGTCAGAATCCAGTGGCTTATTTATTTTAGATGTTTTAATCAAAATCAGAGTCTAAGTATTGTGACCCAGTGTCTTAAAAAACAACAGTACTTGATGTCTATAAATGTTGAATGCTCCGCAAATACAAATATATAGCACCTCATACTGCATAGACAGTCATAACAATTACATTTGTTCGGTACTCTAGTAACTACTTGTCTGCAGATATTTTGTGATTACCTCTTAATTGGCTGGTAATCTTGAGTCATTCCTCTAGAGGGGACAATGATCTCAGGAATGTTGGCCTACCAGTCACAGTCTCACCTCTGCAGGTAATGGAAGTCTCTTTGTCTGGGCAGAGAAGTTTGGCAGCCAACAATGGAACATATAATATATAACAGTAACATAATTATGTACATAGAACATCTATTACATTTGTTATTGTTGTCTATTTTACATTTAATATTATACAGATATTTCCATATGGATCGAGAATTTACAGAGATTTTTGCGTTGCTTTCTGATTTATTTTGATATTTTAAGAAACTGTTCGTTAATAATTAGTTGTTAACCGAATAGAAACGCGATTGCAATGGGGTTGTTTGAAAAACTTTTGTTGATGGTAATATTCCTAATTCTGAATGAACTGGTGGTAAGAGAAACATGAACCTTGCAGCTGCCCTGAAGATGTGACCCATCTGCCTTTCCTGCCCGTCTGGTAATTGTGAATGCACTGTACCTAATTAATTCATGTATATCAATTAATTAATTAATTGGAGCCAGCCAGTACTAACTGAGTACTGCTTTATTGTGTCTGTTCTGTTCTGTCTCAATAGGTAGATTATCATTGACCTTGGAATCACTTCAGTTTTTATGAAATTATTAGGATTTCCAAATTTGTGTTTTCTTATTGGCCAATGTCTATATCTAAAATAAATTATTAAAATAGGTATTTAGCATGAACATAAATTCAAATATGTTCGATAAAGTAAAGATTGACACAAGAAAGAGATATTAGCCATGATCATTTGATAAAAAGTATAACCAAATTGTATAGAAAATCCAACACTAGATATACATGTTATGGACATGAAGAAAAAATAATGTTTGTTTAAATGAAATTTGGTATAATGTTCCGCACGACCCGCAAGTCATTCCGGTACTTTCCCCGCCCCTGCCTATATGATTCATATATGTTGATGATATAGGTATGACTATGTGAAATCTTTCACAGATCCATCCTGATTCCTTATCTCCTGCTTACTAAATCTTACCATAGGGTGAATGTTCCGCTATTAACATCCATCTACCCCCATAGTGCAGTGCCCTGCCCAGCAGTTGAATCTCCCAGACCATTATTATGTTTCCATCATTACCAGGCCAGTGATGATAAATAAGTGTTAATTGGAAAAATAGCCCATCCCTTAGACAAGAGTGATTTGTCATAATTAATAATAAGTTGTGCTTTGTAAGCTTGGTTGAAGCAGAAGTTTCTGTGTCCAGTAGACTTGATAGACACATATAAGAAGTTATAACTTTGGTTAGTAATTACCCCCCCCCCCCCCCCCNAAGGTATTATGAATGCCCTTTGTTCATGTGTAAGACTTGTAGATTTTTTTGTTGGCACAATATCTCATACACCCTTTGAAGGATTTTCTGAATTTCGGCACTTAAATGTGTTCAAGCCATTTAGACATGAGCAGAAGGCATCAGGCAGTCACAGGCCACCTCAAGGTCAAGGTTTCAATATTGAAGATCAAAATCATAATGGGGGAGGAATAGATGTCCTTTGGATTGCCTTATTGGTTGAATGTTGATGGTGTGACTGTACTTTTGGTGTTGGAAGTTACAAAATACTTAAAATACATTTAGACTTTCACAAATTGTTATATTGCTTCTTGTAAAACTTCAGTATTTTCAGTTGTTTAAGTGATATTGTATTAGTTTGAAAATTCTTCAAAAATGAATGCATGTATTTTCCAGAATTTCCAAGCAGATGTTCTTAAAAACATTTTTTTATCGATCACAATTTTTGCTTGGTGTTTGTTCCTTTAACTATCATAAATTTCAGTGCAGTTATATCAATATTATTCGATATCTGTAGGAACATTTGTTTGTGATAGGGCCAACTTCAATTGTTGAAAATTGCAGGATTAGATATTCCCACCCTATTTACCTGAGGTGCCATTAACATGAAAGTTTAGGCTTCCTGATAACAGAATTCCAGTGTCCACCTTCAATTTTCCTGTTAATGAAGTTAAAAATTTCTATGATTGATGGCTGTAATTAATTCAAAATAGGAGTCTGTTTATTTTGGTGACCATGCCGATGTTCAATTATATTAATAATTATTAGTATGATTTTCAAAAGTATATGCAGTCTTAACATCCTTTTTAATCACACAGTAATATAACTGTGTTGTTATCCATTATACTATTCCTTACACAATAATTGCAAGTACCTTAGGCATAATTGTACTTTCATTAGACATCACTTGCTTACATTATTTCACCAATAACATCATTATTCATCAAAATATCGCTTGGGTATCTTCAAGTGCCTTGGAGGCATGTGAGTACATTTTAATGGACTAATACACCTTAACTCCAATCTATCGGCAGAGTGGATCACTTTTGCTGTTGTTAATTTATCTAAGCCATTATCCTGAACTTATTTGCATTTTATCTGTCCACCCAATTTGACNGGGTTTTAATGCATGTGCGTAAAGTGTTGTCCCAGATTAGCCTGTGAAGTCCGCACAGGCTAATCAGGGACGACACTTTACGCCTAAACTGGGTTTTTGTTAAGAAAATACGTTTTTTAAATAAAAAAAATCATAAAAGCGGAAAGTGTTGTCTTTCATTAGCCTGTGTGGACTGCACAGGCTAATCTGGGACAACACTTGACGCACATGCATTAAACCCCTTTTTCCCACAGCGAGGCTCATTTGGATTTCTTATACATTGGGCAGAACGTCCCTCTTGAGCATTCTATTGATCCATTACATATGACACTACCCCTTTAACCATTTATCACTAGCATTATGACATTGATCATGAGGCCTATTAAATGAAGTCTCTTCTTAGCAAAAATCAAGTTTAGACGGAAAGTGTACTCGCTGATTAAAGCTTGTTCGGACTGCATAGGCTTATCTGGGATGACACTATATGCACATGCAGTAAGCCCAGTTTTCCCAGAATGAGACTCATTTGATCAAGTACATATTGCACTTTCTCTTTAACCATTAATCACTTGCACTACACTACCCCTTTAACAATTGATCAAGAGGCCTATCACAGTAGGGTGAGGTACTAGGAAACAGAAATGGTTGTGGCATCCTAAAGAACAGTCAAGGAATTTACTGGGTTGATAAAGTACCCGTAAAACATATTACGTATTTCAGTTAAAGGATTATTGTAGTGATAGTAAAATTTGTATATGCGATGAGATGGTTTTAAATTATTTTGATATGAAGAAATTGTGATCAGTATCTTAATTTTTGAGGAATTTGATGCTGTTTGATAATAGTGTGTTGATGATTTTTGTCGGAATTTCCACCTGCGATTTGGAGTTGTAAATAAAAGATTGGATTAAAGATAAATATAAAATTCAATGGATATAAAGAGAAATTTTCATTATTATTTTGTCATCTGTTAGAGAGGAGTTCCAAATTGTGTGCGAGTGAACAATTATCTATAATAAATTATTTCATTTTGAACAGGAGAAAGTTAATTCATATGGGCTTAAGACTTAAATAACTTAGTGTTTGTTTTTTCGTGTGGTACTTTAACAATAGTTTTACTCACATTATTTCAAATTAAAACAATTACATAAACTACTCAAAGAAATTGTGATTTAATAGATATCCTTTTTTCAAACGATTTGAAATTTATTTATTTTGATTAAAAGAAAATAAGTGCTTAAAAAATGAAGGACACATCGGGCATGGAGGTTTGTGCCGCAACTGAGGATACGGTACCAATAACTAAGGCCACGCCGGGTCAGTCGCCCAGTAAATCGCAGTGGTATGGGACTTATGTCCGGCGGCTCAGTATTAGTAAGGAATCTGGCAAAGGCATGAACGTTTTGGATTTGTACCCGTACTCAAGCCCAGGTAGTTAGTGAGAAAATGTTTTCTTGATTGCTATAAAAGTTGATTATATTTTTTCCTGGAAATCCTTGTTTTAAAAGTTGATAGTATTTTTTTCGTTGATATCCTGTGTTTTATATGAGTAGTCGATTGATTGTTTGCTGAACAGTAATACATTTTCTGCAAAATGATATTTGTACATCGCTGTAACATGTTGTTTCTAACATAGGCTTTATATAAGTAAGAACAAAACTGGGAAAATTTGTGCATTAATCTATCTTTGAAGATAATCGGTTATTCATATAGATAAATGGCCTTGAGGTCTTTCTATGAAAACTGCTATGTAACATGTGGTATTATATGAGTTATGTCAATGTCCCCTATTTTTTTTTACTAAGAAATAATACAAAATGTTTAAAAAACAAACGATCAAGCATTATAGAGAGTTAAATTTTTATAAATATAAATTATTATTTATATCTAAATATATACTTTAAACATTAAAAAAATGATGCATTTAGTTGGATGTGTTTATTTGTCAAGATACTAAAATTATTGTTGAAACTGTAACCTTATAAGAGGATGGGACAGTCTGTCAATAATAATCATCTAAAAGTCATCCACCACCCCTTAGAGTTAGGTAAGTACCTACAGAAGTGTTATCCACTGTTCCTCATTAAGTAACAGTAGTCTTTTCTGATTGAACTACAGGATAGGTTCATCAGACTGTTATATTAATTAGTCACATATGTGCTTGGAAAACAGATGGGCAATGTAATGTTGTACTTGCATTTGGCAACACTAGTGTAATATTGCATATCTGAAGAATGGAAGGGTGAAACCAGTACTTAAAAAAGATAACACAAATGAGGGTAACAACAACATTTTGCTCCGCTGCTATTAGTCAAAAACTATGATGGAGTTCTTTAATACTTTGATTTACTGACTTGTTACATGCAGAGTAAAAAAGTAGCCCCCATGCTAGAGTGATAAATGAAAGGCAACTGAAAAGAAGAGCTAAACTGTTTGTTTTATATCAAGTTCTTGAAAGTCTGGTACTTAAGAAGTGAATGAGTTTGTTTTAAATGGTCAACACCTTGGAAGTATGGGATGAACCCCTACTGAATAATAAGGTTCTTATATAATGGCACCTTTTCAGTTATTGTGTGTACAATAAACAGGAAGGACTATAACAAAATAATATATTATCCCTAGATGTTGAGAATAATTGTGAATGCTTACTTTTAAGACCAGCTTAAGAAACTTGGGGATTTTTTTTATTTATGGGCTTAATATTTTTATAGTTTGTATGCCCCCTTTTTCGAAGAAGAGGGGGTATATTGTTTTTGGTCTGTCTGTCTGTCTGTCTGTCTGTCTGTCTGTCTGTCTGTCTGTCTGTCTGTCTGTCTAAAACTTTAACCTTTCTTAAAGTTTGGTCATAACTTTTGCAATATTGAACATAGCAACTTCATATTTGGCATGCATGTGTATCTCATGGAGCAGCACATTTTGAGTGGTGAAAGGTCAAGGTCATCCTTCAAGGCCAACGGTAAAAAAATACAATCAAAGGGAAGTAATAAGCTTTAAAAGGGAGATAATTTCTAAACCTGCCAAATGATATATTGAAATTTTATTTCAAAGTGGCGCAATAGGGGGCATTGTGTTTCTGATAAACACATCTCTTGTTTTCGTATAGAAAAATTATTTAAAAAAACAAAAAACATTTTATTTAATAAAACTTTTCTAAGGAATAGTGCAACATATATAAAGACACTTGACACCTTATAACAAGTCACTAGTATTGTGTTTGTTTAGTTTTTGTTGTGATATAGATAATTCTACAGGATATTGTTATTCTTTCTCAAAACATAATTATAGTTTTGTGGTGAAGTTGATTATGAGGATGAGGAGGATGAGGATGAGGATGATGATGATGATATCTTAGCACTAAGATTACATTAGATGTCTTCATTATCTGCCATTTACAATAATGAGACTGTAGATAATCAGCCCTGATGAAATTCTTCCTGACAGGTTCAATGATAAAGACTAATAAACTGGAGATAAAACATGTGGACTGGTTTTGGTCTTCAAGATAGTATAAGTGAAAGATGTTATAGAAGTGAAGTAATATATGTAACAGTAAGATAATATTAGACCTCATGTTGAAAGTCTTTGATCTGGAATTTTAAGGACTTGAGATTATCTTGTATTACAAGACATCATGTCTGTATTGTTTCAAAAATAATCTTGAACAGCATCATGGAAATTTGTCTAAATTGAAGTAAAATAAATTAGATTATGATGAAGTTTCAATGAAAGAATCAATTTTGTATGAAAAAAGTAATTCTGTGACAGTCAAGTTTTTTTAGGTGCATCAGGGCTTTTACATTGTAGTTATTCTAAACATATTTCTACATTCATTTTCAATTTGATTCCAAAAAAATGTGCTAATTCAGCAGCTATGAACTTAAGTTTATTTAAATGTATTTAAGTTGATGTATGTATGAATGAAAAAATGGGTCATAGACATGGCTTATCTGCCCTTTGACCACAGTTCATGTGCCCTTGACCAGACCCCAGCCATTGTAGCAAAACAATCCAGGATGAAGTGTGAGATTATAGTTTATGATCTAGAAATGATTATAAGATACTACAGTCCAACCCATGAATAAGACAGTTTGTTACCTGCAAAATAAACTGTATGGAACTGTGCTTGCTATTTGGGTTCATCGATGGATAATATTTGTTGCACATTCTTTGGGCAGTGACCACTGGCATGTGGGTTTGAGAGAAGGCATAACTATTTCCATGTTTTGGGATAAACAAAATGTATATGTGAGAGCTGATGATAATGAAAAGCCGAGCCAATGCAGGTCATCTTAAGGCATGATATTGGGTATACAGGTTGAAACTTGTCCTGTTGAACCACAGTCAGACACTGCTTGAACTGGTTTCATTTGGCCATGAAGTTTTGCATTTAAAGGTATTATTTTGGTAATTCTAGGTTCTGTGTAGAGCTTGTGCTTCAGTATTTGATTTAATAGATTGGAATTGGGTATTTTGTCCAATAAATGATTTTACAAAATGTATGTTTGATAAACAAACAAAAACAGATGTCTGGGTATTGGATATAACCTTTTCCCATTGGAGATGCAATTATGATTCTATTGATCACATTGTTGTTTCTCTTGATCAGATTGCTGCTGTCCAGCCTTGATGAATTCTTAGATTCTGCTATCATTTCTTTGCTCAAACCTTAGACTGGTGCATTGCCTCAATATATCTGTGGCTTGATCCTTGTTAAGAATGCAGCCTGCAAAAGGGATTCTAAGATTTGATGGAAAGATATGTCCCTCATATCAGACACTCCCGTGTATGAGTGTGTCCATAGGTACAGGGGCCCACGCCATATCAAAAAGGGTATCCAAGTACTGTGTTCTGAATTGCAAGGCAGGGGAGCAATTTTTGTTGAAATTTGGATAACAATAATATTTGCGTACAAAATAGTTTGCTTTCTTATTTGCTGAGTTTGTGCACTATTGAAATAATAATGTTCCTGGCGATAAATGGTAGGTGCATACTAATTATGTTTTTTTAGTATTTTGTTCAAAATTCATTTAATTGTAATCTTAAGCCCTCAAAAGCATTTTTTTTTCTAAATAAACAAGGTACAGTTGTTTCCTTCAACAAAGGAGTTATATGCCTGAAAGTTATCAAGAAAGTCTTTGATATGAAACCATTGAATTGAACATTCTATGGTTATGTTCTTTGTTTCTCAGCATGCAAAATGCTTAAACTTATATGAACATTCAGGCAAATAAAGAAAACGTTGTTAAAGAAAAGTTTGATTAAACAAGTAAAAGTGATCGTAGTATGTTGTCCAAACCTTTGCAGAAGCTATTGCCCTTTGCTTTAAAATGAAAGATTGTATTATGCACGTTAAAAGAATATGTTTTTAGCTCACCTAAGCACAATGTGCTCATGGTTAGCTTTTGTGATCACCTTTTGTCCATCTTGCGTTTTCAACCTTTACCTTGTGAACACTTTAGAGGCCACATTTATTGCCCAAGCTTCATGAAACTTGGTAAGAAACATTTTGTCCCAATGCCATCTTCGTTGATTTGGAATATGGGTCACATGGGGTCAAAAACTAGGTACCTAGGTCAAATTAAAGAAAAATCTTCGGAATACTACTGAGGCTACAATTATTGCCCAATCTTCATGAACCTTGATATTTGTTCCAATTCTGTCTGGGTTGAGCTAGAAACTGGGTCAGTGTGGGGTAAAAAACTATTTCACTAGTAAAATTAAAGAAAAAACTTGTTAACACTCTAAAGGCCACATTTTTGGCCCAATCTTCATGAAACCTGGTCAGACCTTTTGTCCCAAAAATATTCCTGATGAGTTCCAAACTGTTTTTCAAGGGGTCAGAAACAAGGTTTATTTGTCAAATAAAAAAAGTTTGTGAATACTGTTGAGGCCACATTGATTGGCCAATTTGCATTAAATATGGTCAGAACGTTGGTGCCAATGATATTTTGGCTAAGTTAGAAACTGGGTCATGTGTAATTTAAAAAAAAAGAAAGTCACTAGGTCAAATTTAAGAAAAAGCTCGTGAACACTCTAGAGGCCACATTTATTACCCAATCTTCCCAATGATAGTTCAACCCTGTTTGAACTGGGTCATGTGGGTCATAAACTAGGTAACATTTAAGAAGAAGCTTGTGAACACTAGATGATACATTAAGGGTCTGATCATCTGAAAAAAAGTTTCATTAAACTAAACAATGTTTTTCTTTTGTATCATTTCAGAAAATGCCCTGAAGATGAATGGCACAAGGTAAGTTCTTTTGATGATACACAATAATCTGACAAGAGACGATAAAATAACAAGAAATGAACACAATTTCCATTATTTCTTCTTAATAACTTAAAAGATACCCTTACTCGTGTTGTGTATTTCACTATCCCACTAAATTTGATTAAATTAATTCACAGATTTGGAAAAAACGATATAATGTACAATAAAAAACTTCCATTAGAAATTAAATAATGTTCCTTTTAATGCTTTTTAAAAAAATGAGGAGGCAAAGGTTTTGAAGATTTGCGTAATTTTTTATATTACAATATAAATAAAATTTGTGAGTGTGTTGTAGTCATCAGGATGAAGTGTCATACAATTTTTTTTGCATAATTTTGCTGAAAAGTTTGAAATTATTATATAAACAAATTGTGATTCGTGTTTAGGTCAAAAGGGATCAGTGTTGTATTATAATATAAAGTTGAGTCGCGCTCTGAGAAAAAGGGGTTTAATGCATGTGGGTAAACTGTCGTCCCAGATTAGCCTGTGCAATCCACACAGGCTAATCAGGGACAGAAAATTTCTGCTTTTATTGTATTTTTAGTTTAAAAGAAGACTCTTCTTGATTACAATCCAGTTTAGGCGGAAAGTATCGTCCCAGATTAGCCTGTGCAGACTGCAGGCTAATCTTGGACGACACTTTACGCACATGCATTAAGCCCCCTAAAAAATTGTGATGCTTGTTGAAGTCAGATGGGATGCAGTGTTGTATGATGAGCGTTATTTTGCAGCGAAGTTCGAGAAAACGGTGCTGAGGAGGATGATACAGTAAGAGACCCGAATATCTTCCGAGAGACGAGAGAGAAGGAGGAGGTATACATACTGTGGAACAGCAACTAAAAGGCAGGGGGGGGGGGTCTGAAAATAGGGGTCAATGATTGAGATTTAGGGGGATTTTCAAAATTTTCTGGGTTTTCGGACATTTAAAAAGGATGGTGTTCTAACAGATAAAAGTTTATGTGTGATTGTATTTCGGATTTAGGTACCTAGTTACTAGTGATACTGGTTTAAATCGGTGTACTATTTGTGTTTCCTATTTTCTCTCCGTATATTAATTCAGTTAGTTAAAAGATTAACATTTATGAGCAAAATATGGAGTCTTGGTAGTGTTACTATTTTCAGTATTTAAAAATGTTAATGTTTTAAATGAACTCCCAGTGATCCATGACTATATACTGATGTTAATATTGAAAACTAAGACCCCCGAACTCTAATATAAATAATTGTGCAATGTATGAAAATAAATTTTTATGCAATATTATGTCTGCTAATTTTGATAAACATGGTTATGATGAGTTTTTTCATTATCACTGTTTATCCCAAAATGTCAATAATTTTATCTTGTCCATATTAAGTATTGGTCCCAATGCTATAATCGATGTACCAGCCCACGTTTACTTAAGTCACATGGCATTTTAATAAACTGGAATACATCTCATACCATTTCTAGCTAGGAGTTGCCCATTATCATATAACAGGAATTGTTGCCCCCAATGGCTGTGCCATTATATTTGCCGATTAACACACGTTAATCACTCATCCATGATTGGCTCGTTTCAAGACTGTTCACACATCAGTATGTACATCTTACGTGCCTTGCCTAGGAGCGGCAAGCTAGCATTGTACCTCAAAACGTTTGTTTCAAACAGCATCTCTGATCGCCAATTGTAGATTTAGGATGGTTATTATAAAACAACTTAATATCTACCAGTAAATGAGCTGCGCTTTGTGAAAACGGGGCTCAATGCATGTGTGTTAAGTGTCGTCCCAGATTAGCCTGTGCAATCTGCACAGGCTTATCAGAATCTACACTTTCCGCCTAGACTGGATTTTTGTTTAAAAGAGAAATCCTTTAAACACAAAATTCCATTAAAGCGAAAAGTGTTGTCCCTGATTAGCCCTGCAGACTGCGGAAGCTAATCTAGGTCAACACTTTATGAACATGCATTAAGTCATGTTTTCCAAGAGAGCAAATCATTAAAAAAAAAACTTGGTAGAAGAACTGGAGCCTCTATGGTACATAACAAATCACAACTTTGAAAAAAAAATGTTTTTCATAAGCAGTCCAAAGCCATAAATTGTCATTTCTTTCAATAAATAAATTTATACATACTTAATGTGTGTTATATTGGTTTTTTGCTCTGCAAATTCAAGTTTTAAGCTCACCTGAGCAAAACGCGAAATGAAAAACAAAACAATGAAACAATGCTAGCTTGCACTTCTTGTGTTTTGTTGTGGAAGCTTTGTTATAGATTAACTTTGCACTGCACCTCAGTTTTCACTTCCTTTGTAGTTCTAAAGCAAAATGTTGTGTTTCTTTGCATTTTCTCCAACAGTTTGATTTACTGTTTGCACCATATTGCCTTTCTGACCAGTTCTGTTTCGTTTGCAACTCTGCTTGTATGGTTTTCTGTTTCAAAGCCACTAGCCAATGAATTAAATAATTATATTGCCCTTCTACATAGTTAGGTTTCAACTATCCTTGGAGTCTCGGAAATTATGACCATGAGTATTAGTAGCTTCTAGAATATAGTTGTGCTTAATAAAAAACTATTTAACCCTTTCTCTAAAAAACAAAGTTAAAATGGCTAAATGCAACTAGCATAAACGACCATTACAGCCTGGAAGTCACTCGCTGCTCTTCAGTATCTGTGTTCTTTTATCACGGTGCGAAATGAAGACTTTAAAACTTGAATCTAGTAAGAAAGGTCTTAAATTTAATTTGATTTTCTAAGGACTACAAATGCGTCAAAGTGTGTGAGTGATAAAGGGTTAATCAACTTCTAAATTGTATTAAATCATGTTATATTCATGTTATATACAAAGTTCAAATGCTAATCTACTTACATAAATTAAAGCACAAAAATATCATCGGGGTATTACATGTAAAGGACATGGAATTTTAACCCTTTGAGCGCTGGAACCGGATTTTGAAGGCCTTTGCAAACAGTTTGGATCCAGATGAGACGCCACAGAACGTGGCGTCTCATCAGGATCCAAACTGTTTGCTACTCTGATAGTATTCTTTGAAAAAAAATCGAAGAAAATGCTAATTTTAGAAATTCAGCAGACGACATTGTAGCAGAAGACAAATTTCCCAGCATGCAAAGGGTTAAGCAATATGACCATCAATCTTCAACCAACATTAGCAGGTCGAAGTATCATTTTTCAATTTCATGTATTTAAATTCATACTAGAATGCATTTGGTATGTGTTTGTAGCTCAGACCAGCTTTGACAAAATAACAATTGAGGCTATTGTCTTATACTGACCTTGAAATCTCCCTATACACATGTAAGTAATAAATCAAATAGTAAATTAAGCCTCGAAACCCACTTACCCAATTCAGGAGCTTAAAGCGCAAAACTGGGCCATCAGTCAGTGTCAGGGTTTTGGTGGGGGAGGGGGTGTCTTGTGACCTTAAACAGAATGAGAATTGACCTAAATAATTTAGCAATATTATTTAGCTAGCCATAATTGTGTAATGTGAAATGAATTATGGGGCCCCCTTGATACTGGATGGAAAGTGTATACTTTTCTGTTATTCTGCGTTCCTGTGTCATGTGGGGTTGGAGTTATTTTGATGATTTAAAACTGTAATGATAATGAGGGGATTATGTGTGAAATGTTTGTATCTGATGAAGAAATGTGAATTACAGGCAAATATAAATACTGCAACTAACCATAAATATTAAACAATTTGCGTCCTGTCCTGTAGCTAATATCCATTCTGGAAGGTAAAAAAATAGACAATGTAATTGCAGTTCAAAATATAATTACTATTGAGAGAAGCTTAGGAGAAACCCTTTACAAATGTTATATTTTGCACTTACCTTTTGCACCTCATATCTTTATACTTTGTTTGCAATGCATGTAGTTTTTTTTTCTGCCTTGTATAATATTTTTTTTTTGCATACTTTCATTTTCAATAATGTGTTGTCTTGATTTTGGGTAAATAGTTTATTGATTTTCAATGTATATTGCACTCACTATATGTGCAGTTTAAAATATGTTTCACAATATGTAAACTAATAGTAAAAGTTGAGAAAAAGAAGTAAGGATTGTCAACATATTGTTCCAGTAAATTTAAATCATTCCATAATTATACTGTTTTATTTTAGTAAGGAGTAAAATATTAAATGCTAATTTGTTTTGTTTTCAAAAAGACAATAAATCTTTAAAATTTTGATCAAAATGTAACTTCAAATGTAACAACAACTACTGATGATCATAACTTAACTATTTTCTTAAGTGTTTTTATATTCATTATTATGACTTGCAGTTTTCTAAAATCTCACTTTAAATACATCTTGATTTCAATGTAACAAAAAAAATAAGCTTTTTTGAAATACGAATTTTATTACAAGCATGTTCAATTCTTTAATTCTGTGACCTGCAGGTCCGCTTTGCTGAGATGAACAATGTCCGCCAGAAATTTGAATCTGGAAATGCGCGCTCAGAAGAAACGGCTCCTCGCTCCACCATATCAGTCCGCGAAGAGTATGATCAGGGCGGAGAATTCGAAAACGAACCAGTCAGAAACCCCGACGTCATTCGGGAATCCGATCGGCAAGCGGAGGAACTCCCAGAGGTCGGATCTGCAAAAAATCTTGTAAACCGCTTCAAATCCATCGAGGAAGAGCATGCCAAGCCTGTTTCAAGTGGAAAAAGAATTTCGCCTCCCAGGGCAGCGGAAAAGACGGAATATGAAAGTCAGCCGACTGCTCACATGGAGCAGTATCAAGGTCAGAGTGAGGCCGGTGAATTCGAGAGCCAACCTCAAGACATCGGCGAGGTCGTTCGGTCCGGGGATGTGGCAGAGGACTTTCAACCAGAGAAAGGCTACGCAAAAAACATAATGAACAAATTTAAGGAGATTCAGTCTGAGAACAGTCAGCACAAGTCGCCAAATAAGAGAGAAATCACACCGGATCGTTCCGGAAAAGTGGAGTATGTAAGCGAGCCACGTGGACATAGTATGGTGTATGAGGAAGCACGCACAGATTCGGGAGTTTTTGAAAATGTGCCAAAGGCCGAAGAAAATGTGGTGAAGTCTGGGGATAAAGTAGAAGAGCCGCTTCCCGAAGCAGGTATGGCCAAAAATCTGCTGTCAAAGTTTAAGCAGATGGAGGCAAGCAGCGGCTACAAACCACCATCATCTCCAAAACGGGAGATAACTCCAGATCGGTCTGGCAAGGTGGAATACGTGAGCGAACCGAAAGGGTTCCTTGAAAAATACGAACCCCCTGTTGAATCGGGAGAATTTGAGAATAAACCAGTCAGTCGCCCAGAAGTTGTGAGGTCAGGTGAACTAACCGAGGAAGTTCTGCCAGAGGTTGGTGCTGCAAAAAAAACAATGGAACGTTTTAAAGAGATGCAGATGCAGGCAACATCTCCTGTTAGTTCCAAAGCCAAAGAAATAACCCCGCCGCGAGAAACTAGCCCCGGAAAAACGGTAGCAGGAGTTGTGGAGAACACACCTCAGTCAAGGCCAGACGTTGTGAGGTCTGGAGATGCCATACAAGAAGAGCTTCCCGCACAGGGGTCGGCACGGAATATACTCAATAAGTTCAAAGATATTCAGGCCAGTGAGTCTTCAAAGTCTACCACTTCCCCTGGACGCAAGCAGAAGGAATTCACCCCGCCGCCAGAGTCTGGGGTATATGAAAACACCCCGACCAAACGCCTAGATTTGGAAGTACGTCAATCTGAGAGCGGTGTAATAGAAAACACGCCAGCTAAATCCACCGCCGATGTCGCTAGGGAAAGAGAGAGTGCTAGTCCCGAATCTGAGCTGCCTGAGCAAGGTTTAGCGAAGAACTTGGTCTCAAAATGGAAGCAACTGGAGTCCTCATCAGCTACTGCCAAATCACCAACTACTGGGTCTAATAAGTTTAAAGGTTGGTATGAACACAATGGCTAATAATTCAATGTATTTAAAATTTAGGACTCAACCCTTGCCCACTTAAATACGCACTTTGACATGTTTGTAGTCCCTTTGAAAATCAAATACATTTAAGACCTTTCTTACTAGATTCAATTTTAAAGGCTTCATTTCCAACCCTAAGGCACTGATGAGCAGCAAACAGCATAAAACCTGAACAGACTGGGAGTTGCTTGCAGGCTGTTCTGGTTTTATGCCGGTTGCATATACCGGGTAGCCATTTTCATTTTGCTTTTGAGTGGAATCTATATTTACATTATATGCAAACTGAACCTTTGCTGTTAGAAATGAGAAGAAAATAGGCTTATTTAATGAAGCCAATAACTTTGAGAACATTATATATAATGAAGGCCATAACTTTAAAATCAATTCGAGAAGGGCCATAACTTGGTTGAAATAATAATGAGAGCCAAAATTCTGCTTACCTTTGCGTGCAAATATCAAATGGCTTACCTGAATTAACACTTGAAGGCAATAAATGTGCTAACCTTCATGTGCCATAAATGTGTTTTTACTCTTGAGAGCCATATCTGTGCATGTGTATGAAGGCTACAACAAATAAGGACCATAATTTTGAAAATGTGAGGTCAACAACATTTAATAAAATGAAGGCCATAACTATGAATTGTATGGGTTCCTAACTGTCAATATACCCAAAACCCATTTCATTCCATGCATTTCAGAATTCACCCCACCACGAGATACCCGAGGGCCTTTGAGCCCGAAATCCCCGTCGGGCGGAGCCTCAAACGGTGTGCACCCAAGCCAGCTTCCAGGACAGTACCAGCCGATAGAGGCCCCCGGACTGTACGAGAATGACCCAGAAAAGAAATCGGACGTGTACCGGGAGGCTGATACAGACTGGGAGGCAGGTATGCCAGCAAAGAACACGACATCGTCCATGTTGGAGAAATTCAAGACTATTCAGAAAAATGCAACTGAGGAAGTTAAGTCCCCGACGACCCCTACTAGGAAGGTATGTACATGAGGTTTTCATTGGTGCAGATTTGCAAATATGATTTTCAGATTAAGCATGTAAAGGTGGAAATTAAGCGCCAAAGTCTTCGGCTCAGGTATGAGTGCACTGTGTGATACGACATAGTTTGGGTACGAATTAACTCATTTTGTTTTCAGATGGTAAATGGAAAAAGAGTGTAAACTCTTAGACAACAGTATATTGCACTGTGTGGCCTTGATTTTTTTTTTAATCGCTTATCAGTTTATAGCCCCAGGTTCTTGAAAGTAGGTTAGATATAATTGCATCACAGGTCAAGTAAAATGTTTTATTATTAATGGGGTTAATTGCCTAAGGTTTTGGTACAATCTGGGGATAGAAAATATTTAAGTGTTTAACTAATATTTTATTATATTAGAATCTATTCTACTTTTCAATGTGGAAAGCTTCAAAAACAGTTTGCATGGCTGGCATTTTATACTGCTTGATGAATGTACTCAATTATTTTCTTTCCAATACTCCATCATAATTAAGAGTCAATTGTTGATTTTGACAATAAATTTTCAATTTGCAAATTATTCAAATTAACAATTGTTGTCCAGCATGTAGTTCATTCTCTTATGTGCATGGAGTTTTCAAGATAATTGTTCACACCAATGCAATTTAAAGAAATTCTTTTTAGGTACCTTTCATTCCAAAAACAGATCTAGTTTAAGTTTCTTGTCTCGCTAAAGATTAGTTTATCTGAAACAACAGGCAATTAGATTAATGAAGATAAGATAGTGCCATTAGAATTCTGTTTGTACCTATTTGAAGAAATGTGTCTGTCTTACTATTTCAGAAAAAGGTATGATTAAAGGGAGCTTACTCATAATCAAAAGCCTGTGTTTCAATTAACCTTATTACCTCCCCTGTAAGTTTTTTATATAAAGTCCACTATGTTTTGTGCAGCAATTATATATTGCAGATTTTTATTCACATGTATACACTTCCGCTTTATGTTGTGGTTGTGTTTTAGGTTGCTTAAAATTTATTTTAAATTATTAAATTTTGTGAGCATTTAAAACGTAGCTTGAAATAGCATCAAATAATTTAGGATGTCACTATTGCTTGTTTGACTTTAAGCTGTCATTATTGCCATTTACTTAAAATTAAGATATCATGAATGGGTCATTGCTAGTAAACTATATTTGGGAATAAGAGATAATAAATTGTATTATTTTGTGATGTTGTTTTTATGTTTTAAAAAACTAAATGCACTTTGCTGTGATGGTTGTGTTGTTTTAACTTTCTGGCAAAATAACATGTCCATTTAACCAATGTATATATAAAATTTCCTACAATAATTTGTGTGGGAAAATTCATACAGCCAATAGGTTTTTGAAGAAATTTATCAATTTATATTAGTTTAATTAAAAAATTTCATTGTCATGATTTAATTAGACTGAACTATTTTGATTGCATTATGTTCTTATTAAATTGAAAGAAGAATGATTGTATTTTTAACTTGATTCTAGTCAGTTTGTGTAAAACTTTTTTTGACAAATTTTCTATATAAGAACTTTGAAAAAATATCAAAATCGTCACAGAAGAATTAAGTATAAGAATGAGCAATAGAAATGATAAAATGTGGCGTGTTCTGAGAAAACTGGGCAAAATGCTTGTGCGTAAATTGTCATCCCAGATTAGCCTGTGCAGTCTGCACAGGCTAATCAGGGACGACAATTTCCGCTTTTATGGAATTTTTCGTTTACATGATGTCTCTTTTTAGGGAAAATCCAGTTTAGGCGGAAAGTTTCGTCCCTGATTAGCTTGTGCGGACTGCACAGGCTAATCTGGGATGACACTTTACGCACAAGCATTTTGCCCAGTTTCTCAGAACACGACACAAATGAACTTATTCCAATAAATATACAATATTATGAGTAAAACTAGAAATGCTTAACTGAAAAAAAACAACAGCCAAATGATGCCATGCCATCCACTGCTTGAGAATTCCTCTCGATTTTTATCGTAATTTACATCACATTTCCTAGCCCTATTCCATGGTTACACCGTGATCTGTCTTTTCCACTTGCCTGTCTTTTAAGTCACTATTTATTTTATCACATAGGCATATCAAAAACATAAGCATATCGTAACAGTTTGTTACAGAAGTTACCGTTTATTATTTTGATAATGTTTACCGGTAATACAAAAAAAAGTATTAGAATTTTGATATTATAAATAAAAAAATGTTTTCTATAGTCTATTTCATGTTACATTATTTTTTATACATCTAGACCTTGTTTTTAACCAATGAACGTACAATTAATTTGTATCCAAATTTCATTTAAAAGGTGGGTACTTTAAGTGGCAAAGATTCCTTACAAATGTCCTGTTTGCACAATATACATGTATTCCTGTTTCATGTTATTTCAAGGAAAGCATACATATCCTCGAAGAATTGGAGGTAATCACATTATACCCCCTTTATAGTAACAAGTTTGGTGAATGTTGTTCCGCTGATGTTCACCAAATTTGGTACTTGTTGCACCCAATGATCTTTGTGGGCCAATCTCTGGAGTAGTGCATGCTTTATTTAGCTCATAAATGTATTGTGGTATGGGTCAGGTTTGGGCTGTTATTTGTTTCCTTTGAGAAAAATGCCATGTTTATGTCTTCAAATAATATTTGAAATAAAACGAAATTGCTTCAAACTGTACTTTTAAACATGCTGGGAAATTTGTTATCTGCTAAAATGTTGTCTGCTGAATTTCTAAAATCATCATTTTCTTCACTTTTTTTCGAAGACCACTATCAGAATAGCAAACAGTTTGGATCCTGATGAGACGCCACATAATGGCTCATCTGGATCCAAACTGTTTGCAAAGGCCTTCAAAATCCGGTTCCAGCACTGAAAGGGTTAACTGACAGCGATTCGATTATACAGCTTTGAATATACAGATTATACAGCTTTGACTATACAGATTGTTATGGAATTTGATTTATCTACAGTTATTGCTGTTATGTAGTGGCTAAATTATTAATTCTTTTTATGATTGAAAAAAAAAACATGTTGATAAAATGCAGTGTTGCTTGGTTGTCCTGTACTTGTATCATCAGTTTTAATTAAAACATCTTGGAAAGAATAAGAACAGATATGCTTCAGAGATTGGTCTTCCAAAGTGGGAAATAAAGGATCTAATTCTTTAGGTAGTCCCACTAACCTCCTACCCAAATATATATGTTTTGAACTATTTTAATGGAGGTATCTATAGGAAACTTGGCTTTCCAAATTGGACAAGTGCATGCCACATTTATTGTTACATCACACAATTAAATTTGTACTGCTTATATTTAATGTATTATACTTTTTAATTGAATACAATGTTACCTCCCTTGTTTCTAAAAATGTCTTCTTTTTTTAAATATTGACATATTTAATGGAAGCTTAATTTGAAATGATTAATATTGTGATGTCAACTATGTATCCAACATGCACTGTCTTGGTATTGACACATAGAAAAATGTTTAATTAATAAAAGCAGTTAGATTTTAAGTAAAGAACAAACATCCCAGACAATTTACATTAAATTAATGATTTTTTGATCTGTGCATATTACTATTCTCTTTGCCAAACATATAAAGTTAATGTTTAGTTTTACTGGTTCCTATAACAATTTATAATGATTGCCATATGTTTAAGAAAAACATCCACTGAATATGTTTCTGTTCAAGTTTGCTCACTATCCTTTGGATAATGAATTACAGTTACAATTATCAGTTTATTTTGTTTATTAGTTTGTTCCATTAATATTTCCACAATACATGGTTGTTACTTTTTTAGTCAGATAAATGCACTTGTTTGATTTTTCTGTAGTCAGTTTTGTAGAATATAATGAATCCAGCGAAATAAAGATTGATACAAATGCTGTATTACATTAATCAAAAGATCAATAATAAAAAGATCTTTCATTAAGTTATATTTTTCCAAAATATTGTTTATGCAGTATATGATCAAAGGGGTATGCACTTTCAATAACAATACATGCATACTCAAGGTTTTATACTCTTAATATTTTATACAGTAACTTTACATGTCTTATGCCCTGAGCAATATCATTCAATTAAGCGCCATAGTTAACTTATGATTCATGGTGTCGGAATTGTTTGCAGTACAGTTCACACAAAACGAACATATTTTACAATTGGCTGATTTAGGGTTATTAAGTTTGACGCAAATTCAAATGAGATCAATGTAATAATTTTTTTATGTTAAAGCAATGATGCACAAAATATTGACTAAAAGTACATGTTTACCAATAACTTACCAATAATTCTGTCTTCGCAGATAAGAGTAAAATGGTTGTTTTGCGTGAGCTGTACTGAATGTATTACATTGGGCCTATGCTACTGCACAGTGCATGATACATACAGTTACATTATGTTGGCTGTCTTGTGCATGATGATGCATTTTACAGCATGTACTTATTGAATTAGACAATGGGTCTTCAAATCATATGATATAGTCCTAGGTCTGTTAAAAAACAATATTTACATAATATATTCCATGAACAGTTTTGGTTTCAGATGTTTCCTTCTACCAAACTTTCTAAGATCTCGATTCATTTTGTAGTGCCAATAACGTGATACTATGGTTTTGTGAGTTGGTTAGCATAACATGATAATAAATGTACACACAAACTTGAATAATTATTGAATATTGCAATTCTGGAAAATAAAGTGAGTTGGTTATAATGAATGCAAAGGTACTATTCCTTTACCTGAATAAAAAAACAACACATACACATTTCAACTTTCAGTCAGAACATCTTTATATTAGGAAATTATCCATTTACCAAACGCAGTGTGAATGAGTTTCATGAAAAGACAACTCCGCATAAATTAAATCACCATGTCATGGAGTTGCTTCCCTTGTTGCAGTGTCTTTCCTTCACACAGTCTTTTTTTACAAGGAGATGAATCCTATATAAATCCTAAATAATGAACATAAAACATTATACATATGTGTGTGTGTATGTCAATGGTGGTGAATGGAACGGTATATCTTATTTTTCCTTAATCTTTTTCTTGCTGAAGTTGCCTCTACAGATATAGATCTTTAAGATACATGGTGTCTTTGTATCCAGTTATAGATGGTCCAGTGTTGATACAATCTAAGGTTCTACGTGCAAACTCATGTATAAACAAAGAGGTTTTATTCCTGGTAAACTCTAAAGCATCCTGTGACTAAGCTTTTGTTGATGAGTTCTATCAAGATGAATTTTTTAAAAGAATTGTTAAGTCTTGGAGCTATAGTTGAGCCTCGTTTTGGGAAAATGGGGCTTAAGCCTTTGCATGCTGGAATATTTGTCGTCTGCTAAAATGTCGTCTGCTGAATTTTCTAAAATTAGCATTTTCTTTGATTTTTTTTCAAATAATACTATCAGAATAGCAAACAGTTTGGATCCTGATGAGATGCCACGTTCTGTGGCGTCTCATCTGGATCCAAACTGTTTGCAAAGGCCTTCAAAATCCGGTTCCAGCGCTCAAAGGGTTAAATGCATTTAAAGTGTCATCCCAGATTAGGGATAACACTTTTCATTTGAATTTTTACAGGCTAATCTGGGATGACACTTTATGCTCATGCATTAAGCCCTGTTTTCCAAGAGCGAGTCTCATTTGTAAACCTGGTAATTCAGGGCTTTGTAAGGTTTCAGACAATACATAAATGACAATTGATTGTTGTATGTCTGGGATGTTCTATTTGCATAATTGTGGGGTGTTCTGAGAAAACTGGGCAAAATGCTTGTGCGTAAAGTGTCATCCCAGATTAGCCTGTGCAGTCCGCACAGGCTAATCCGGGACGACAATTTCTGCCTGAACTGGATTTTCGCTAAGAAGAGACATCATTTAAACCAAAAATTCCATAAAAGCGGAAATTGTTGTCCCTGATTAGCCTGTGCGCACTGCACAGGCTAATCTGGGATGACAATTTACGCACAAGCATTTTGCCTAGTTTTCTCAGAACACGACACAATTATTTGGACGAATCTGAACCACAATTTCAGTGCTTGTGTGGGCTGGCCACATTTTGTGAGTCCGGATGTTGTCTTAAGTACTGTGACTTCCATTAACACTTGGCCAGCTTCAAAATGCCTCGTAATCTTCAGTTGTCATCCTACATTTACCAAACCTGCCCTCTAGCCAGGATATTTTAGTATAAACTAGATCTACAGTGGGACTGTTTAAGTAATAATAGGAAGAGAGCGAGAAAGTTGTTAGCTTAAACAAAGTTGTGTGTTGTTTTCAAAAATGGAGGAGGATGCAGTGTCAACTGGCAATGAGGTTAGAAATTTTTATCAGCTTTATAGAGAAAGATAATACCTTTTGATGCTTTGTTCTAAGATGAATGTATGACCATAATTATTGTGTAAGGAGCGCTGATTAAATCTAACGATCTTTTGCCTTTAATGGTGTATTCATAAATGACTTGCCTTTTGAATCAAATAATTGACAATATAAAAATAACTCTTGATATTTGACTTCTCTTAAACAAATCATGTTTGTTTCCTTCTGTTACTGTGTGATCAAGCGCATACATGTGTCGTGTTCTGAGAAAACTGGGCAAAATGCTTGTGCGTAAATTGTCATCCCAGATAAGCCTGTGCAGTGCGCACAGGCTAATCAGGGACGACAATTTTTGCTTTTATGACATTTTTCGTTTAAATGAAGTCTCTTCTTAGCAAAAATCCAATTAAGGCGGAAAGTGTCATCCCTGATTAGCCTGTGCGGACTGCACAGGCTAATCTGGGATGACACTTTACGCACAAGCATTTTGCCCAGTTTTCTCAGAACACGACATACATATGCACAATGACCTGGTTCATACATGTGGCTATATCATCACTTATACTCCAAGTGAAACTAAAGTTATGGGTTATTGCTTCCTGTCTAAAAGTGGTTCACATACAATTGATGCATATGGGATAGAAAAGGGGTTTAAGCCATTTTTTCTGTGTCATCATATAAAAACATTTGTTGAACCGTGGCATAATGGATATGGTCACCGCATAGGGACCAGGAGGTCATGGGTTTGATCCCCATTGTAGGAGCGTTTTTTAGATCTCCCCATAGACACCAAGTACTGGTTCTACCCAGGAAACGGACTCACCCTTTCAAAAAGCCTTAGGCTTTCTATGCAATTGAGCTTAAATAAATAGGTTTTAACTAACATCTATTTACTACTCCTTCCGAATAATAATCACCACTTAAATATTCTGTATTTTTCAAATAAAATTTTGAGAAATACCAGTAAAATTATAAAAAAAAGTAGTAAAGCAGCTTTATAACATAATCATTCATGTATCTATACCTCAAAAACAAATTCTTTGTTCTAAACCTTGGGACACAGAGTAAATGAAGATTATTGATATAAAAAATGTGAAATCATAATTCAAAGGCCCCTTTAAATAGTGGAGATAAAATCTAACACATTATGGATTATTAGATGATGTAATATAGATAGGCCTAGGTATTACATCTTGCACACTCATAGTGGAACAGTTGTTCAACAGTGTGCCTTTTGATCGCCTAGTTTTTAGATTTATGAATGACGGTATTTATTGTATAAGAAGCGGTGATTAAATCTAACGATCTTTTTCCTTCAATGATATATTGGCCTTAAATGAGTGGCCTTTTGCATCAAAGATAGACAATATGAAAATAAATCTTGATATTTGACTTTGCTTAAAAAAACAATGACGATATAAAAATAAACATTCTTTTCTTGTAACAGCATGTTAGCTGTTCATTTTCTTCTGTTATCTTGTTATCAAGCACATAAATACACACAATGACTCAGTTCATTCATGCCGCCATATCATTGTTTTTTACTCCCAAGTTATAAAAAAGTTATGCATTTTATGGGTACCGTGTTAAAGTGGTTCGCATTCAATGCAATGCATATTGGACTGAAAAGGGGTTTAATTAAGCCATTTTTCTTGCGTCATCATGTCAACATCTTTTTACTTCTACGTCAGAAAAATATTCACCACTGTTATATTCTGTATTTGTCAAATACAAATAGTCAAGCAGCTTTATAACATATTCATTCATGTTTCTATACCTCAAAAACACATTCTTTGTTCTAACCCTTGTGACACAGTGTAACTGAAGATTATTGATGTCAAAAATGTACAATCATATGCCCATTTAAATAGCGGATAGATGAATAAAACTTACAGTTTATAAGATGGTGTTGTACTGTTAGCCCTAGGTATTAAATTTTTGCTGACTTAGAGTGGAGCAGTTATTCAACGGTGTGTGATTTGAACTGTTCTACATCATTACACATGGTGTATGTGTGTTGTATAGAGGTATAGTGTGGGTTTGACTGAACATGTGGCATTGTACATGAACATAAGAGCATTGGATTGAGGTAGGGCGTAGGGTTGTAATAAACTTTATTCAAACAGGTTGGACTGGTGGCAATTTTCTGTGTACAGTTTTTAGTTAAGAAATGTGTTCAGGTTGAGTTCATAACCAGTCTGTTTGTGTTCTTGAACTTGAAATTTTGATGGACCATGTTGCTCTGAGTGTGTGTGTAGTCTTTGAACTGAGATTAAATAAATTGTATAGCCTTTAGGGAGGATTTGAAAAATATTTACTAGCCTAATTAGCAAAGAGCATTGTGGAAGTGGTCGGATTTTGTGGTCATTGTGGAGAGTTAAGGCTGGATTTCTTCTCCACAGAGCTGTGTTGGTAGTTTAATGTATGGTTCCTATTTAGTATTTTTGCAAATAAATAAATACAGTGTTGTTGTATTCAGACTACACTGTGAAAGTGCTGTATTTGGATGCATTTCTTGTTAGGGAAATTACAAGGCTATTTCAAAGATATCATCAGAAAATTGCAAAGTGTAAGACCAAATTATGAGCCTCTTTCGGACCATTTAGCCTGTGGCTGTTATTGAATATCTCAGTATTGATCCGAGAGTTGTCGTTATAGACAGGACTGACATTGCAAACGGCTGATGAGTCAGATTTCATTGTGGTACGGGACAAAGTATTGCCAGTGTCAGCATCAGCTGGGAAACAATAAAAGGAAGTCTACACTTCAGCTTTGATCTGATCAATGTTTGACTTGATTTAAATAAGGTCAGGTTTGTAATCGAGGAATTTAATTCTTCAAAACACGGATGTTCTGTTCAGGATATTAGAATGTATCTTTTTGTACAGTGAAAGTGTTCGATGCAAGAATTAAGCTAGCTGGTGTTTGTGTTGTCTGTGCGGGATTCATTTGTTTCTTGGACAATTTTAGATATTTCAATTTTAATAATTTCATTTTGCTGGGACCGCTTGTTAGTAAGTCAGAAAAATGGAGGATGATCATAATGCTTCTGTCAGTGCTGAGTACGGTGAGGAGAATGAGGTTGAAGAAATGGGGAAGGTGGAATATGAGGATGAGAATGCGGATGAAAGTGAGCGTGTTGATAATGATGATGTTGAAAATGGAGGCAATCATAGTGTACAGGATAATGGTGATAATGATGACATTGATAATGATGAAAGTGTAGAGGAATTTAGGAATGGTAGGGGAAGAAAGGATAATGAGGATGATTATGATAAAGAAAATGAAAATGGCCAACAAGATGTCAGATCTGCTAATGAGAGTTTTGAAAAACAGGGTAGCACTGGCTATGTGCAAAAGGTTCTCTCCAACATCAAGGATACTCCTGAGGCCCATGAAACAAAAGGGTTCAAAAAGAAAGAGAATGAGAGCACACCATCTGTTAAAAGTTCGGTCTCAAAATTTGGTGCTTCAAGTCAGAAAGAGGTTTGTTTTATGATGGCAGATAAGGCTGTAAATACTTTCAAAGTTAATAGTTTGAAATTTAATGATAAGAATTATTTTCCTGTACTGATATTTAGCCTATGACCTATGGCTTAGTCAAGATTAAATTATTGTAATTAATTATTTTGGTAACATAGCTTTTACAAGTAAAATGATAGAGTTTAAGGTTTTACAAAGTTGGCAAAGATTTTACCGTTTAATTTATGGGTGCAATGAAAACAATACCTTTGATTACTTGATGTGCCTATTACAATCACTATTTTGTTTAAATCTTAAACTCAGTTTAATGATTTACTTTCACACTTTGAAAAATGTGGCTTTTTTGTTGATCACAGGGTTTTCACTTTCACATTATTGATCTCAAACACTCAAACAATTGTTCAACAATTGACCTAGACTATCAATTTTTGCCTGAAGGAGGTTCATTTGCTGTTCAAATTAGTGTTTCCATTGTGATTCTTCAAAATTCCATAACTGTACGTGTGTTTTAGAGTAAATATTTAATGAATGATTATCGGTTAATCTTAGTTTTCAACTTAAATGGGTAAATCTCACTTTGCACCAGGTCGACCCCACTGTTAATACTCAAGGGAAAGATATTTTCGTGGTGAATTAGTCACCCTTGTCATCTGTTTACAAAATAGTAATTTTACCCGGATTCAATATTTTTTTTACTCTTTAGGTGTTCTAAAATATTCTGAATTTTGAAAAAATAGCTACCCGGCTACAAATTGTGACCTCTACAGCTGTTAGTTCTGTACTGCACCAGTACAGTGTGTGTGTTTGTGTCAGTTTTAATGCTTGGGAATGCTGTAATTAACTTCCAACATTATAAGACAATTAAACTTCTTTGCTCCAGATCTAATGTGAACATTTAAAGGCACAATATATATTCAAATAGGCTTGGATCATTAGCCCATCATTATCATTATTGGGACGTTTACTCTGCAACAAATATAGTTATTATGCAAATGAGATTTTTATTAGTTGTAATTATGCTGTCGCTTTAATGCGAGTTTTACTGCCCACTCGAGTGAATGCCACCATTTGTTTGTGAATACAATGGAATATATTATTGACATGGTGACAAAATTACTCCAACATGTGGAATAAATACATAAACCAAGAACTCAGTTTGATCTGGTTTTTCCCTATAACATGTCCAGTATAAACAAACACTGCACAAAATGTGCGTTCTCAACTATTCTGAATTGACTTCATGGACAAAATACCATGAACATAAAGTCTGATATTGATATATCTTGCTAATTAACTACAAATGAAGTATCAAAATGTAAACATGTAAAAGTATCACAGGGCTTTTTCGCCATCTTTCTGTAGCGGCCTTTTTCCCCTCATTTTGTGAAAAAAAATGAGTTGCAGACTGTTCAAAATTTAGAAGAAAAAAAAGAGCCGCGAACTGTTCAAAATGTTGAAAAAATGAGTCACAAACTTTTTGTTAAATTGTGAAAATTTGAGTCTCAAATATACTTCTCAAATTTGTGAAAAATGGCAATTCTCTAAGAAGGAAAAAAAGCCCTGCATCATGTAAAATAGCCTTTACCTTTGAAACATGAATGAAACCATAAACAAATGTAACCAGAATTCAACATGAAAGAAGGAGGAAATGATGTTAAGATACGCAACAAAGTAACTGTAAAATTGTTATAAAAGTAAATAGCCTGTTACCAAAAAGAACTTTATACAATTTACTATATAAACCATGCAAATGAGAGATTAAAAGTTGAAAAAAAAAGGTAAATGATAAAAGTGATAAATGTAATAAATATATCACAAACATCTGGCAAGAGGTATCAAACCCAACAGCTGCGAAAAGAATAAAACTGATATGGGCATCTTAACCCATTTATGCCTAGCGTCTAGAAAAAAGGCCTTGGCAAACAGCCTAAACCCTGATGAGACGCCGCATGATGCAGCGTCTCATCAGGGTCTGTGCTGTTTGCTTAAAGGAATTTCTGTAAGAAATATTCTAAATAAAGAAATAAATATACTAGACATCCCTAATTTTGGAAATAAATTGATCCAATTTAGAAGGATGGGAGAGTCCACTAGGCATTAATGAAAGGACAAATTACTAGCAAAATATATTTCTCTCAATACAATAAAAGAAACTTATAAAACCCCAGTTCTCAACGATGCTAACCAACTCACAAAAACAACAGTAATTTCTTATATAAAACCATTCTTGAAACATTATTATTTTACATTTATCAACATTGGTAGATAAATATTGGTATTAAAACGCTCAAATTAAATATGGAGAAAAATTATAAAAAAGTTGAGTAGTCGGAAATACATAAAAAAAGAAAGTGATTTAGTATGATTAAAGAATAATAATGAAGCCATATATGTGAATTTGTGACCCATAATTATATTAACATTTTTTGCCGAGTGATAAATCTTTGCAAGCATTTTTTGCCATGATTTTATTTCAGTTTGCATGTGTTTTCCAAAAATGTGTATATAACTTTAAAGAATTCAGATGTTAAAAGTGGTCATTGTTATTGAACCTTTTATTATGCATTTTAATTTCAAAATTTAGAATAAGTAATTTTTTGTTATTTAAGAAAGTTTGGTCATATTCAAAACCAAAATACCTTGTGCAGATTCTAAGACCAATTTCAAACTCTGACAATAACAAAGTTGAAAGTAAGGAAGTTGAAAATCCTGGTTATTAAATTGAGGTTTGGGCCAGCGGCATCAAACAGGTTGTTTTTGGTCAATTAATTAAGTGAGCAATGACAGAATGATGTTGCTGAAACTTTGAATGTAGCAAGCTTGAATGGACAACTTGCTTAGGATTGTATATTGGAAATGTCNAAAGGCCTTGGCAAACAGCGTAGACCCAGATGAGACGCCGCATAATGCAGCGTCTCATCAGGGTCTACCCTGTTTGCTTAAAGGAATTTCTGTGAGAAATATTCTAAAAATAGAAATAAATATACCAGACATCCATAAATTTGGAAATAAATTGATCTTATTTAGAAGGATGGGAGAGTCTACTAGGCAAAAATAGGTTAAAACTGATACACATTCACTGGAGACACATGCAAACATTGGATGTTGCTGAATGCGTTTGTGATTTCTATCCTTGTTGTTTATTTTTGTAACAGGACAAGACTATGTTCCGAGCACAAACTGAAAAGTGTTCAGCATGCGAAAAAACAGTGTATGCGATGGAAAAACTAGAGATGAACGGCCTTGTTTATCATAAGAACTGCTTCAAATGTTCCCATTGTAGCTCACGATTAACGTAAGATTAATACTCCAAATATATTTTCTAGTTCAGTTGAGCCTTGCTCTGCGAAAACAGGGTTTTAATGCATGTGTTTAAAGTGTTGTCCCAGATTAGCGTGTGCAGTCTCAGCCAGTCTGCAAAGGCTAATCCGGGATGACCCTTTCGGCCTATGGTGGATTTTCGTTTCGAAAAGATTTCCTTAAAGCAAAAATCCATAAAATCGGAAAGTGTCATCCCTGACTAGCCAGTGCCCACTGCACAGGCTAGGTTAACACTATGCACATGCATTTAGCACTGTTTTCACAGAGCAAGGCTAATTTCCTTTTTTGTTCCTTTTCAATTTCAAAACTGTGTTTGTTTCCAGGTATTTGTCATTCTTTGTCTACAGAACACCAGTTGCGGGTCGTTATAGAATCAATATTACATTTAAAACAAATCTATGCATACACTGATGCAAGTATTTTGTGAATGTTTTGATCTGCATGTTACTACTTAATTAGTTAGGGGGACATAACTCTGAAATTATATTCATAGCATAATTTCAAAGGTCATGTCCCTCTAAAGCTTTAGTTACTATGGAAACCAACATGTTTTGGAATTGGGATTGAACTGTGCTTGCTTTAGAGCTACTAATCTAGATGTTGTATGTTAGTCATAGACTCTCCTATAAGGCTGGCTGGATGGAAGATGTAAGTATGATGGTAAGTACACAAGCGGTTTAGCATGCCATTTAAAAAAAGAAAAAGAATCTATATACCGACAAACTAATCCGATAGGTAAGTATTTGGCATGTTATCATCATCTTAATATTAACATATCTATGCTCATGTATAGGTTCTATTAAATGTAAGGTGGCCATATACATGCAAATTTATGTCACATTTACATCTCTAGAATTACACCATCTACATAAGTCAGTGTGATTTATTGAATATATGTGACGGTATGTGACTAAGTCAATGACCTTTCTTTTAGGTTTGTAAACTAAACTACATTTGCAAAGGTACAATAAGTGCAACAGTTTTCTATGATTTTACCAAGCTTGCATATGTACAAGATTGTTGGTGCATTTGCATAATTATCTTCCTCGTAAAGTACTGATGTACTTTCCCATCAATTTCTTGATGCCTAAACCAATCCTCAAGATGTGTCAAACAGTATGAGAAATGTTAAACAATTAACAGCTTAATCATAAGAAAAGATTTGCACATCTCACAAAGAAAAAAGTTCTTTTTTAGTCATCCAAGCCATAGAGTTATTTGTAAAGACGTGACAAATGAACATCTCTTTAAATGTCAGTTGAAATATGTTACATACAAATATGAGATGTTTAGCATAATTTGGCAGGCAGACTAAACCATGTGAATGCTTATTATGCAGAGTATCATTGCACATTGAGTCATCCAAGATTCAGTATGTCAAATGGTTGTGTTCCTGTGAGAACTTAACCCTTTGAGCGCTGGAACCGGATTTTGAAGGCCTTTGCAAACAGTTTGGATCCAGATGAGACGCCACAGAACGTGGCGTCTCATCAGGATCCAAACTGTTTGCTATTCTGATAGTATATTTTGAAAAAAAAATCGAAGAAAATGCTAATTTTAGAAATTTAGCAGACAACATTTTAGCAGACGACAAATTTCCCAGCATGCAAAGGGTTAGGGGAATATTTCTGGGTTTTGTTTTTCAAGGAAATATTTTGTTACAACAACCTGCAAGATTGCAGATGTTAAACCACATGGCCCATTCAGCTTGTTACCTTGCCATTCAACTTGTCAACTTTCTGTAGTAACATGCCATAAAAAATAGCGTCTCTCTGGGAAAATCAGGCTCTATGAATGTGCATAAAGTAAGGTCCCAGATTAGCCTGTGCAGTCAAAACAGGCTAATCTGGGATGACCTTTTCTGCATACACTTGATTTTCATTGAATTCTTCGACACAAAAATTCCATGAAAGCAATGTGTCATCCCAAATAGTTTGTGCAGAGTGTACTTGCTATTATTCTGGGACAATACTTTACACACATGCATTACGCCCGAATTTCCCAGAGCGGGGCTTAATTATGTCAGTTGCAATTATTTTGATAAGATGCAAATTTGATGCACTCTGAATGAGCGTGACTTCAGAAAAATAGTACAATTGCCAGCGCATAATTATAGGATCACAGGCTTATGTTTGAGGGCTTATTAATAAGCAATTTAACTGAAGGATTTGCTAGGTGTTGCTTTTTGAAAAATTTCATCTTATCTTATGAAAACTCGGATTCTTGGTTTTCAGCAGTTTTTCCATGGCATCTTTCAGTCATGACATTGCATATTCAGCACAGTTGTCAGAGGACTTGTTAAAAAGGTTTATTGAGCAAAAGAAGATCAATGAAAACAAGGAATGGTTGTTCTGTCAGAGTGTTACATTTCCTTTTTGCTCCATATCAGAATTATTCAGATTCTGGAACAAGGCCTATTGTGTGATGGACAGTGATTAAATGAAAACAGAAAATCCCCAGAGCTTTAGAAATCACATCTGGTTGTATGGTTGATAAGAAACATTCAGTTGCATGTTTTTCTACCACTTTTTTGCATGAAATTGAGGTGTCTACTTGAATTTCATTAAGAATTTGGTTAATATATTTTTCTTATGAAAATTTAGGTATAAAAGATGGCCTTTGAACTTCAAATTAAACATAATTGTTATATAAAAATTTGCAGTAAGCTATATGTTCTATAATATCATAATTCACTTTTCTGGCTATAACTTCCCTTTGTAAACATTTTGCATTGAATATTTGATCTGAAATTTTCACTTAAGTGCAACCTAAGTTAAGATCTGACCACAAGATCAAGGTAAGTGCAGCAACCATTAATACACGGACATCTCCAAGATAATAAGTGGCGTGTTCTGAGAAAACTGGGCAAAATGCTAGTGCGTTAAGTGTCATCCCAGATTAGCATGTGCAGTCCGCACAGGCTAATCAGGGACGACACTTTCCGCTTAAACTGGATTTTCGCGTAGAAGAGACATCATTTAAACGAAAAATTCCATAAAAGAGGAAATTGTCATCCCTGATTAGCCTGTGCGGACTGCACAGGCTAATCTGGGATGACAATTTACGCACAAGCATTTTGCCCAGTTTTCTCAGAACACGACACATAAAGTTATGAAAACTACAACTGGTTTGATTAGAAGTAGTGTTGTTTTCTACATGTGTGAGGTTGGTATAAATTTATGTTATTATTTTACTAACACTTGAAAGTCTGAATTTGTGCTCAAGTTTCACATTTTTGTATTTTTACAGCATGTGTTTTACACCTTGCCTGCTAACTGAAGCTTTCCCAGATTGAAACACAATATTTTTAGACTCATTTTGCCCTGTGAATTATCCCTATCAAGCCCATATTAAATGGATTTTTTAAGGGTACAAAAGTCAGGTAAATAAGTTTGAATAATTAGCCATGAAAGCGTGAAAGTATATTTTCTTTGTAGATATTGAGTTTGGGTGATGTTGGTGATGAATGACATAGTCTTGGTACACATATAGTGCCATTCTTTGTTGTCAGTGACAGAATATTGGTTCACATATAGTGCCATTCTTTGTTGTCAGTGACAGAGTATTGGTACACATATATTGCCATTCTTTGTTTTCAGTGACAGAGTCTTGGTACACATATAGTGCTATTCTTTGTTGTCAGTGACAGAGTATTGGTACACATATAGTGCCATTCTTTGTTTTCAGTGACAGAGTCTTGGTACACATAAAGTGCCATTCTTTGTTTCAGTGACAGAGACTTGGTACACATAAAGTGCCATTCTTTGTTTTCAGTGACGAAGACTTGGTACATATATAGTGCCATTCTTTGTTTTCAGTGACAGAGACTTGGTACATATATAGTGCCATTCTTTGTTTTCAGTGACAGAGTCTTGGTACACATAAAGTGCCATTCTTTGTTGTCAGAGACAGAGTATTGGAACGTATATAGTGCCATTCTTTGTTTTCAGTGACAGTCTTGGTACATAAATAGTGCCAATCTTTGTTGTTATTGACATAGTCTTGGTACACATATAGTTCTATTCTTTGTTGTCAGAGACAGAGTATTGGAACATATATAGTGCCATTCTTTGTTTTCAGTGACAGAGTCTTGGTACATATTAAGTGCCATTGACAGAGTGTTGGTGCATAAATAGTGCCATTCTTTGTTGTCAACCTTTCTTACTTGATTCTGAATGCTGTTCAGTAACAAGTAATTAACGATGAATTATGCTCAAAAGTTTCATGCCAGTCCTGTGTCTTGTGCTGTTGTTTCCATGGTGAACTTCTGATTGTATGGCTGTAAGATAAAATAACCAACAAATCCTGTTGATTTCTATAATTGTGATTACAAAAGTCAAAAAGTTTAATTGCCCAGTATTTTATTATGTCTAGTAAGTTTTTAAACTAAGTGTGAGTTTTGCTCCGTCTATTTTAGGGACTGCTAGTTGGAAAACATGCCTGTGAAAAGTAAAATCTAAATGAGCCTGGCTCTGTCAAATTGGGGCTTTATGCATGTGTGTTAAGTGACATCCCAGATTAGCTTGTGCAGTCTGCACATGCTAATCAGGGATGACACTTTCCGCTTTTAAGGAACTTTTCGTTTAAAAAGTCTATTGTAAATGAAAATCAGGTCTGTCCCTGATAAGCCTGTGCGGCTGATCTAGGACAACACTTAACGCACACGCATGAAGCCCGGTTTTCCCAGAGCGAGGCTAAAATGTTTGTTCTACTCTCGACTTCCAGGCCAAAAACGTTCAGCATGAATGAGGGGGTGATATACTGTGTGAACCACTTCAAGCAACTGTTTGCGCGCAAAGGGAACTACGACGAGGGTTTCGGCAGACAGCAGTACAAAAAAGTGTGGGAAGAGAAAAAGAAAGAAGACGCTTCCGCCTAGAGACTAGCTAGCTTCTCATCATTTCTTTGTTGATTAAGTTTTTTTGTTTCATTACCCTTTCCCGCTCAGAAGCGAAGTGACAATGGCTATATGCCACCAGCATAAATCCAGAACAGCCTGCAAGTAACTTTTTTGGCTGTTCAGGTTTTATGCTGTTTGCTGCTCATCCGTATCTAAGGATTGGAAATGAAGACTTTATATCTTGAATCTATTTAGATAGGTCTTTAATATAATTTAATTTTCTAAGGGACTAATAACGAGTCAAAATGGGTATCTGAGCGGTAAAGGGTTATATACATAGTTATGCAATACTGACATGTAATGATACTTTGACAGGATAATAAAGATAACCTTGATAGTTTTATTTGACAAAGTGGAATGATAAATTAATGATACTTATCGTTTTGAGTTCTTAATTTTTCAGGGATTTTTGTCGTTTTGTTTTTTGTCATATTGAAAATCAAAATATTTGGTTTAATCCTATTTTTTAATGACAAAACCCATAATACATGTAATTTTTGTATTTCAATATTGGAATGTATTGCAACCTGTAATAATAATAATGGACAATAATCAATTAACATTATACGTTTATCGCCCGCCAGTAGAGTATTTGTGCACATGACAGCAAATGTTAACATGTTTAGTGTATATATCAATCTATGAAATCTTGACAGTATTTTCTAGACTTATGTTGCCTTATTAATTCCAGCAATCATCCCATTGTGTAAATATATCATAGCATGCTATACTGGAACAAGTTCACTGACACCAGTTGTCTCCCATTAATGACAATGAGTTTTGAAATAACGATTTTCAGAGACAATTTCTGTGATCATGAAATATAGGCTTAAAAAAAAGACTTACATGGTTTATTTGTTAAAATCATAGAAACAAGTTTATATGGAGTGATAATGCAATTGTTGGCATGTATGTTAAGAGTGCGGTTATAGCAAGGAAATCAATAAGCTGATTTGGTACTAAGTTACTTAAAATGCCATACTTAGTAATTATCAATGTTGGACTAATTCCTTTACATGATGATACAATGGTGTAATTGTTGACTCATTTGTGACTTGATTCCTTGTTTACAGCTTTTATGTAGCTTTTTGTCTTGGTAAGGTAAATGCTGTACAAATTGTTTATAAGTTTGCATGGCTGTGCGAAGAGTATGGATGGTTGTTGCTTTATCATTATGTTTCTGTAATTTGTGCACATATTGCTTAAATATTCTGACAATTAGCGATACGCTCTGTTTTGAATTTAGATACGGATAAAAAACCTTGGTGCCACTGGTATTCAAAAATGTGCACATTTATGTTTAAAGCCATAGAAAAGCACTAATTACAAGGTAAAAAATGACAACCAGTAGATGTCGTGACTATTCAAAAAGATTATGCAAGGAGAAACAAGTTTGTTTGCCATCTTTCGATTTAACACGACAACCGTTTTCGATCTAGTGCACAAATTGGAATAGGAATTTATTGTTGATGGCTTCAAACTTGGTGATATGTAGTTTAGAAAAATGTTATTAAGTACAGTAAGAAATCACAGTAATTGTTGGTTCGTTTGTGTCACTTAGTAATTAAGAATGTGTCATTTTGGAAGTATTAAAATAGAACCAAACTGGTAGCAAGAAGAGACCAGATACTTATTGTAGGCAGATAGGTATAATAGTGTAAAACCAAATTATCAGTATGACACATGATCATAACTAAATGTTGATTTTTAACTTTAAAGTTTCTACATTGTGACATAAAAAATCCAAATATATAAAAAAAGGTTTTCTCTACCAGTTAGTGAAAAGTGATATATCACTTAGCTTTTCATGAATTGTGTAATTAATTTTACTGCTATGGTTTATATTTTAACCCTTTGCATGCTGGGATATTTGTCGTCTGCTAAAATGTCGTCTGCTGAATTTCTAAAATCATCATTTTCTTCACTTTTTTTCAAAGACCACTATCAGAATAGCAAACAGTTTGGATCCTGATGAGACGCCACGTTCTGTGGCGTCGCATCTAGATCCAAACTGTTTGCAAAGGCCTTCAAAATTCGGTTCCAGCACTGAAAGAGTTAAACAACGCGAATAGGATACTTACCCAAAACCAGGAAGTACGCAACATATCGCTTCCTTTCTGTTCA
>VMBQ01001791.1:73160-90903 GCA_007657795.1 Dreissena rostriformis
AACTCCACAGTTTTCATCCGATTCTTTTCAAACTTGTTCAGTGTCTTTATATTAATGAGGACTCGAACCCTATTGAAAATGGGTTACATCAGACCGTCCGTCCGTCCGTCCGTGTGTGCGTCCGTTAGACTTTTGTTTGTTTACGCGATAAACTCCACAGTTTTCATCCGATTCTTTTTAAACTTGTTCAGTGTCTTTATATTAATGAGGACTCGAACCCTATTGAAAATGGGTTACATTAGACCGTCCGTCCGTGCGTGTGTAGACTTTTTCTTGTTTACGCCATAAACTCCACAGTTTTTATCCGATTCTTTTAAAACTTGTACAGTGTCTTTATATTCATGAGGACTCGAACCCTATTGAAAATGGGTTACATTAGACCGTCCGTCCGTCCGTGCGTGCGTTAGACTTTTTCTTCTTTGCGCGATAAACTCCACAGTTTTCATCCGATTCTTTTCAAACTTGTTCAGTGTCTTTATATTAATAAGGACTCAAACCCTATTGAAAATGGGTTACATCAGAGTAAAAAGTCCAGAATTATCGCCCCTTGAATTTGTATTGGTCCGAGGCATTTAAGTAGGTTGTTTAATTGGTTGCAATTATAAATTTAAAATTAAATAAAATATAAGCCATCTGATAATTCATTTGGCAAGGATGAAAGGATTTGTGTTTTCAGTATTCCCTTGCATGATGACTTTCCATTACATTGACATTCCAGCCAGTAGAGCGATTTAGGCCCTCATGGGCCTCTTGTTTTAATAGAAGAGTGTGATGGATGAGATATTTTTACATTAAACAATAAAAGTTTGTACATAATGAACTTACAAATGATAAACAAGGCAATGCCTACTCCAGGGCATCTCAACGTTTATTGATAACCAATCATAAATCACAAATAATCCATTAATTTACACATCAATAACAATAATGAGCATGCAAAATAGGAGCATGTGTAATGGTTCAATCAACATTAACCCTTTGCATGCTTTGAAATTTGTCGTCTGCTAAAAGGTTGTCTGCTGAACTTCTAAAATTAGAATTTTCTGTGATTTTTTTTCAAAGAATACTATCAGAAAAGCAAACAGTTTGGATCCTGATGAGACGCCACGTTCTGTGGCGTCTCATCTGGATCCAAACTGTTTGCAAAGGCCTTCAAAATTCGGTTCCAGCACTGAAAGAGTTAAAGATAAGATCATTCTTAACTTCATCTATTTATTTATTGAAGGTTAGTAGTTTGCAGAGAGTACATTACATAGCACCACATACAGAAGAATTGTCATCCTTGCAAGTAATAAATCCTGAGAGAACTTGTCCATATACATTGCATAGTTGCAGTGTCTTTTCTAGGACGAGGGATGGGGGGATTCACCCCCTTTTATTGAAGAGCCCCCCATACTTTGCATGGGAGGGGGAATATTTTACATACACAAAGAAGGAAAAATGTCATACAATTTTGTAATATTAGAATTATCAGTCAAATTCCGCCATCTTTTTTTAATCCTAGAATACACACTGAGTTGAAAAAAATAAACATCCAAAGCATGTAACTATAGGTAAAGAAGTTGTCATTTGTCTTTAATTTAAAGGCAGTGTAAACATGAGATGACATTTTCAATGTGAAATGTATTGTAATTCACAAAATGTTGGAACTACCAGGATGTTAAGAAGGAATGTTATGTATTGAGTCTGGGGTTAATGCATATGTGCAATGTTTTGTACCAGATTAGCCTGTGCAGTCCACACAGGCTAATCAGAGATTACTCTTGCGGCTTAAATGATATTTTTGTTAGTGGGAAAAATCTTCTTAGCGAAAATTCCAGATGAGGCTGAAAGTGTGTTCCCAGAGTAGCCTGTGTAGACTGTATAACCATAAATCTGGGATGACAATTTACGCACATGCATTAAGCCCAGTTTTCCCAGAGCAAGGCTCAATTTAAGGAACTTTGTGAATATATGTTCATGCTTAAAGGTTCTACAAACACTCATGATTTCATACCGATTGAGCTCTCTATTCATAGAGATTTGAAGTCACTGCCTTCACCAGTCTGCCTACACCAATTCCTAAGCATATTTGGGAAGTGTGCTCACACTAAGATATTGTCCAAAGAAGAATGAAATTATTTCTAGCTAGCAAAACTAGCAAAAAAAAATGCGTTTTTATAAATACCTGTTTTAATATGGTAACATTTACATTGTTTAAACTTCAAACACAAGAAACTGTGCTTATTTATGTATGTGTAATCAAATGTGTGTACTTAAGTTGTCATATGTAGTTTCAACTTTCACTTCTTAATTCGTACACAAGCATATTTCGAGATGAAAGCAACTGTTTTCTCATAAAATCCTTGGTAGAATCTTGTTAAGATTCATTTTAATTATGCATAGAATTAATGCTTGAATAAAAAGTATGCCTTATCTGGTGACATTTGCAAACCTTTATTAAAAGTGTCTCATGCCTGTTTTGTCCGAAAATGAACAACAGAAATTCACCATCACACAACGCCCATAAGCACACAGGTTAGTTAAAATGGCAATAGATATGTAAATAACACAAATATCAAAAGGACAATACTGCAAGTGTATATGATGAAGCCGCGCTATCGGAAAACAGGGCTTATTGCATATGTATAAAGTATCGTCCACACAGACTTATCAGGGACACACATTCTGCCTTTATGAAATTGTTTGGTTACAGAAAGTCTCTTCTTAACGAAAATCCAGATCAGGCGGATGTGTTGTCCCTGATTGCACAGGCTAATCTGGGACAATACTTTATGCACATGCATTAAGCCCAGTTTTCCCATGTGCAGCTCATACATATGTACAGAATATACTTGATGAACCCTTTGCATGCTGGGAAATTTTTCGTCTGCTAAAATGTGGTCTCCTGAATTTCTTAAATTAGCATTTATTTGATTTTTTTTCAAAGAATACTATCAGAATAGCAAACAGTTTGGATCCTGATGAGACGCCACGTTCTGTGGCGTCTCATCTGGATCCAAACTGTTTGCAAAGGCCTTCAAAATCCGGTTCCAGCGCTCAAAGGGTTAACTTCCCTGCAGGCTTAATAACTTTAACTTGACATTAACAAACACAAATTTCTGGATAATACTGTACCACACTTCACCACCACCAACATATTGAGTATGTATATTTACAGTAAGACTCATCATATTCCACGGCAGCATATCAATGCAAAAAAATCTATCTTTACATATGAGCAAAAATGGGTCTTATGGCATTTGTGGCCAGCGTAGCCACAAACATTGCTGCATTCCCGCAGTCTAGTCTGGAGCTACCCTGTCCGGAAATGAGACTACAAGACCCATTAATGCGAATAATATGTACATTTATTTTACAATAACACATACTACCAACAGTTATCTGTCAACAATAAAATATAGTGCTGAAAACTTAAAAATTTCGTATTAAAATTAGCACACATTTAATTTAAAAAACACTGTAAACACAAAATGTAAAACAACATTTTTCATATGTCTGTTACCATAGCAGCTACAAAGTTTGGAGACTAATAACGAAACATTAAATACTGGTAGAATTAATACTGGTAGGTACACTCAATATATGTAATGCATCGATTTAAAATGGGCTTTATTTATTTGTTTATGTTTCTGTTGAACATGTATGTATTCATACCAGAATAAAAGTATTTAAGAAAGTTGAAATAATTTATATTTCTATATCGCATTAGCGGAGCTGCAATATGTACTTCAAAAAATTACAGCACCTATTCTGTGGTGAGTTAACCTATACAAATTGCTGAATGTATATAGACGAGACTAAATTTTGCTTCGAGTTCTGGCCAGTTATTTGTGATTCGTGATTATGATGATTTTGGGGAATTATAACTTTTTAATAACATTATTTCAAGGCCACATTATTTTGTTTTGAGTTCTCTTCATAATATATTAGTATGATGTGGGTCTGATATCAGAGTCTGTCTAAGTCAAGTCGTGTGATTTTGCAGAAAACGCTTGTTATCTCGTAGAATTATAATAGAAGGTAAAATGTTACAGCAAATGAAGACATGTCTACCAAATGTGTTCACGTGTGTGTAAGATTTGTTTGATATGAGAAACAAAAAATATCATGTGAACAAGATCAAAACACCAAGAGATATAACTAACCAGAATGTGTAGCGTTAATTTCACATATAGTATAAAAAATCTTATTCTAACCCAATGGATAGCTTGCAAATACTGTCTTACAATTTCAGACGATCAAATATCCTCTGCACCAAAAAATCTCTTTGGAAGAATGTGCTGTGAAGGTTTTCCTCTAAATGCTGAATTTCTGGAAAAAAATCCCTGATATCTGCATACGAAACTTCCAGTTGTGGTTCGCACAAACACACAACCCCTACCCCAAACCTCACCATAGCAACTGCACTATTTCTTGGCAAATCCTTTACTTTCATCTCATTGAAGTTCTTCTGAACTTTATCATCCTTGTTTGTGTAACTGGTAGTTGAATCAGTGATATTGTAGTTCGCAATAATTTCTACATCTGCTTCCTCGACAAGATGACTGTTGCCGAGGGTTACGGTGTCGCTGGAGAGACAGTCTACAGCTTCCCAACTGGTTTCTGACGCTCCTGGGGTCAGTCCATAAGCTGTTAGAGCAACTGGGTGTAACTGGAATGTGTTTGAATCTGAAAAACATAACATTATCTAAAATGAATTGCAATAAGGTATTCAACAAATGTTACTCTAAGATTGGACAATAAATGTGGCTAATAGAGCGTAAAAAAGTGAAATCTTGCCATACAAGGCCACCCTCAACAAACCACAAACCTTTTCAACTCAACTGAGCTATCTTTAGAACAATTGTTCTGACCAAGTTTCATGGCGATTGAACTAAATATGTGACTTCTTGTGTGTTAACAAGGTTTCACTATAGCCATTTAAGGAAGACTGCCCCGCCCCCTGGAGGCCATGTTTTTTTAAGAACCACAACCATTTTCAAACAAGGCCAAGCTATAATAAGACAATATTTCCTGACCAAGTTTAATGAAGATTGGACACAAAATGTGTCTTCGAGAGTGTTTACAAGGTTTCACTATAGCCATATACAGAAAAGTTCCCCCCACCCCCTGATGACCATGTTTTTCGACGAACCACAACCATTTTTAAACCCAGCAAGACATAATTTGAACAAATGTTCAGACCAAGTCTCATGAAGATTCAACTATTAATGTGACATCTAGAGTACTGTATAAGTTGTAAAGTTACTGAAGTGGAAATTTTTACGAATTTCGCGAACGCAATGAATTCGCTAATTTTTCTGCCAGCCAAAATTGCGCGGCCATTAAGGTAGAAATTTACTGTGACACCAGGTAAAGATAAATACTGTTTACCATCATGGAAGAAATTTAATCCTGACATCGGGTAAAGATAAAAAAAAAATACTTTGTGATCGATTAAAAATAATTGCGATGATAAGTTGTTGGAGAAATATATATAAACAAGTTTATAAAAAAACATATTTATTATTTTGTCTGATTAACTATCAAGCCTCGGTAGGAAAACATGTTTTCACAACTTATCGCTTGATAACAATAGGATTATTGTTATCGGAGAAAAAGCCTTGCTTATAGTAACATGTATTTCCAATTATACCAATCGCAACACTCATTACAATGGAGGTGTTAACAACAAACTTGCATCTCGCAATGGTCTTATACATTCTTGTAATGCAATTGAACAACTTCTAGCAAACAGCAATTTTTGACAAAGAAAAAGACAGAACAAACATTGCTGAAATCATTTTATTTCACAAGATTATTGCGATCACAAAAAACAGTTTACATAGAACAAGATTTGTCCTAAACATAAACAAGTAGATTTCACAACACGGACAATGTTAAATGTAGTCAGTTATATTTCGCCAATCGTACCATCGTGTAAACTAACAATCATGTATGTAACCAGATATAAATTGCAATTTTTACAACTTTAAATATTTTTATGTCCTTTTGATATGGGCGAATCGCTAACATTTACACATGTTAAATGTCTGTTATTTTGAATTCGCTAACTTTTCAACACTCAAAAATATTCACTTATACAGTATTAACAGGCATTTTCTTGAATGTTACCTAGTTTCAAACTCAGCCAAAAGATCATTCGGACAAATGTTTTAACCAAGTTTCATGAAGATTGGACAATTTATGTGGCCTCTACAGTGTTCAATGTAAATGTTGACGACGCGCAACGCATGACGGACAAAAGGCGATCACAAAAGCGCACCATCGAGTACAAAATCAGAGCTTTCACAACTTTCAAGCTTTAAAGAAGAGCATATTGTACTTCAAAAGCTTGCCAAAAAGGACGTCACATACAATTTGGTATTGCATGCTGATCTCCGAGGACTTTAAATCACTTCTGCTTTAAAACTTTAAATGGAATGAAAAAAGTATTGAAAACAATTTCTTATCGACACTTTTAATTTTCAATATCTAACATCATTATGTAATTAAAATAACATCATTACAAACCTGTGCACAAAGTCTCTAGGAACAGACAGCAGGCATTTCCAAGGCACCAACATGTCCCGCCTGTCTGCACATGTGACCTTACCATGTCGCCCAATGGGCTGCCAGGAAGCGGGTCACACAGCTGACCAATCACAAGCAAGGCACAATCTCTGGGAATTCCTCCTAGCATAAGAGAAACATTTCTGTGAACATTATTTTTCCTGAGACTATCAACCCTCACCAGATTACAACGACCACTGAATATAAGTCTTACATGTTTTTCCATTGCTTGCAAAGATTATAATTTTCAAAGAAGCATATATGTTATGAACACCACATTATTCACTAACCATTCAGCAGCGTTGCCACGGTAACGCTCCTTACATCATACTTTACAGTATCCACCAGCAAAGTGCAGGTCTTCACGAGCAGCCCACAACTCCAGTCCACCACGCCTTCCCCGCTCAGTACGTACACAGCCCGCTGCTGGACTGGTCTCACAGAGGCCTCCGTGATAGGCGCAGTGAAAAGTGTGGCATCTTTGTCTGTGGGAAGATGACATTATTAATAATAGTTAATGAATCAGGGACGACACTTGCAGCTTTTATGGAATATTTTGTTTACAGGAAGTCTCTTCTAAACAAACATGCAGTTAAGGGTAAAGTGTCATCACTGATTAGCCTGTGCAGACTGCACAGGCTAATCTGGTACAAACCTTTACGCACAATGCATTAAGCCCAGTTTTCCCAGAAAACAGCTCAATAAATGGTGGTAACCCTGATAATGGTGAGACGTTGATGATAAAGATGATGATGGATATAATAAATCATATCTTAAACTACCAAGGCCACAAAATAATAATGATTATGATGAATGTAATAAATCATTATAAAACTTGTCAGGTCACAAATATAATAAATCATATTTACAATAAAAATATATGTATGCATCTTAGTAAGAAAATTATATTACACATATATATTATGGTTGTCATTATTACAACAAAGCACAAGTAACATTTTCAAATCTTTTTTAGATCAATTACTTCCATTTAACTACTTTTTATATTTTTTGTTTTATGAATTTGTAAAAACATACTGAGTTTATTCAATAACATTTCAAACAACATCACCTTTAAGTTTAATTGACCAGTTTTCATCCACACCCTGATAAGTACACACTTTTGACTTCAAACTCGTATTCATGAAGTAAACTTTCAAAGCAGTGTCATTGCTGAATGCAGCGTTCTTTTCATAGAGCTCTATCAGATCTGCCCGATTCTTGGTCAGATAAACGTCCAAACGGTTACAAAGTTCCGCGAATATTTCCTCTCTCCGCAGAATTCTTCCGGTTTCACAAAGCGAGCTTGTGGCCAGGCCCGCTAATTCAGTCACATGGCGCATGTCAGAGTTCAGATTCAGTCCAACTCCAAGTACATACAAGTACTTGTTTTCACCCTTAACTGGAATTGAAAATATGTAGAGAATTAGACTGATTTCAACGAAGAAATGTATTTATAAATACCAATATTGAAATTCTTGTTGGAAGTTATATGCAGTGTGTTTGTGTAGCATGATTTATGACTAAAAGCAGTCACTAAAAGTAGTTTAAATATAAAAATTACATCGATTTACGTAAAACAAAAGTCAGTTATCTTACTCTATAATTATTAATTTTGCTTTACAGTGTTATTACAGTGTTGTTTAAAACACTAGCCCTTAATTTAATTTACCTTGAATTAAACCCTTAAATTCTGCCAAGGCACCCAGGATCTTGTGACCTTTAATCCAAAGGTCATTCAGCCATTTGACCTTGACCCCAGTGACCCCATGTTCACCTATGACCTCCTTTGCTGACAGTGAGGCTGCCAGTTCAAGGTCATGCTCAAAATGCCGCTCTGGTGTAGCCACTCCCTGCACAAATAATGTCATATATAGTGTTCTCTAAAATTGTACTTATCATCAAAATATTTCAATTTAATTAACACATTAATTCTTTATAGACTCATACAATCTAATGCAAGTATGCGTTTAACAATAAATTTATAAGTCTTCTTAAACCTCCATTCACATGAAAGAAATAGTATAAATAAACAAAAAAAAACATCCTATTTCTTTTTTTTTTACATTATAAACCTAGATTAAGCAAGTGTCCTCCAGAATGTTAATAAGCCAAAACATACATCTGAGGCACTTCTATGAATGATGAATGAAACATAGATGTTTCCGCTTGACAGAGCATTCCAGCTCCTGCCCTTGGAGCCACGAGCGTTGGTCTGAACATCGGCTACATAAGCGGTTCCGTGACCTTTACCTGAAAATACAAGGATGTTTAACATCGGCTACATACACCATTCCGTGACCTCTTCCTGAAAATACAGGGATGTTAAACATCGGCTACAAACTCGGTTCCATGACCTCTACCTGAAAATACAGGGATGTTGAACATCAGCTACATACGCAGTTCGGTGACCTCTACCTGAAAATACAGGGATTTTTAAACATCTGCTACAAACTCGGTTCCATGACCTCTACCTGAAAATACAGGGATGTTAAACATCGGCTACAAACTTTGGTTCCGTGACCTCTACCTGAAAATTCAGGGATGTTAAACATTGGCAACATATGCGGTTCCGTAATCTCTTTCTGAAAATACACGGATGTTAAACATCGGCTACATATGCGGTTCCGTAACCTCTACCTGAAAATACAGGGATGTTAATCATCGGCTTCATATGCCATACCGTAACCTCTACCTGAAAATACAGGGATATACATGCCACAGTGCCCTAAGGCATGGTATGGCTCTTCTAACCCGTTACCACTCAGATACGCACTTTGATGCTTTTGTAGTCCTTAAGAAAATCACATTAAATTTAGTTACTCCCAGGCTGTTCTGGTTTTATGCTGGTTGCATATAGCCATTTACACTTTGCTTCTGAGCAGGAAAGGGCTAACTGACCTTTCAATGAGATGTGATTGCCATTGTGTTTGAACATTAAGACGTCTAGGACTTCATTGTTTGACGGACAAGGAGACAGTTTCAGTAAGCTCTCATTAGCGAGTCAGCCAGTTGCGATGCTCAAATCTTTGCATTTTGGCAATTTTTGAGTTTCAAAAATCAATTCAACTGGTTATCAAATCATATCTGACTAAGAATGGTTTGTTAAAAATGCTCTCAAGCCTTGTGCACTGTCAATGGCGTTTTATGGGCTTTAACCTAAATTGGTGTGGTTTACCTAAGGTGTGACTGTCATTAACATATGTAGGCATAGTTAGCCTATGTATGTATGGCTAACCTAAATAGGTGAAGACAACCTGTGATTTACTTAAGTAATTGTGGTAAACTAAAGTAAGTGATGTAAACTAAAGTAGGTGCGGTTAACTAAAGTAGGTGTGGTTAACTAAAGCAGGTGTGGTTAACTAAAGTAGATGTGGTTAACTAAAGTTATCATGGTTAATAAAGTAGGTGTGGTTAACTTAAAGAAGGTGTGGTTAGCCAAAGTAAGTGTGGTTAACTAAAGTAGGTGTGGTTAACTAAAGATGTTGTCACTGTGTGGTTTACTAAAGTAGGTGTGGTTTACCTAAGAGTTGTTTGCAATTTATCTTATCAATTATGTTGACTTTTATGAGATTTAACTCAAGCAACAAAATGCACAACATCAATTAAAACTATTTTATTGAGTCCAGTTAACACTAAAAAATGACGATAAAATTTCATAACAATTTACATATAAAGTTTGTAAACAAAGTAATGTTTCTAAAATCTTGGTTATCTGTGAATATAAAGCTGTGACATGTTATTTTTAACCTTAAGTATTTAATAGCCCTTGACCGAGTTTACTGATAATTATTTCTGGCCCATATCATGATATCTGTAAGTCGGGTCAATATATGAAAAAAAAATATCAACCTCCTTCTTATTGATCATGTTAGGGTTAGAGGTCCTTTATAACATTTCAAAAGAATACCACAGGGCATTATCAAAGTTTCTTAAATTTATATAAAACTTTATCACATTTCTAAACATTCTTAAAGCTTGGTTTGTTGGGTTTAACATTTAAAATTGTAAAAAAAATGCTTACATGTTTGTATTTTAGAAATCCACAGTCCCAAAACAGAAAATTTTGGATTTAAATAGACAAATAAATCAAATATTCCGAAATGTACATGAAAGTACACCTAGGCATTTCCATAAAGATCTTTAAAGGCACCTATTCACATTTTGGTAAATTGACAAAATTATTTCAGATCTGCAAATTTTCTTTGTAGTTATGATATTTGCTTTGAAACAGTAATACTGAACATTAAATATGCTCTAAAATATCCATTATATGCATCTTTTGACGATTTCAAAACCTGAAAATTATAAAACATTACCAACGTAAAACGATTTTGTAATTTAGAAAGTTCTGTTGTTATTGTTATATTTTGTGACATTACAAGGATTGCTAATATTACCCCAAGGGTCATTGGTTCGAGCCCCGGTGTGGATTTTTTCTCTCTATTGCTTACATTTTATTCTTGTTTTATAGTGGAGCTATTTAGTTCCGATGCTTACCGTTACATCAATCAATTTAAAGCATTTAATCACAAACTTCAAAACAAGTCCCTTGAAGAATACTTGCCCAGATTATTTATTTTTAACATGCAATTAAATTTTGTCCTCACAATATCAAAAGCCTTACTGACCATGTTTTGCCCCTTCAGCTGCATCGTCCATTGTGGTCCCAGTTGACTGCTTGAAGTGTAGCTCCCTTCCAATGTATCTACTCGTCAACCGAGCATACACGGCATCCGTGTCAAACAGCATGGTAATGTACTTCACGTGGTTGCTGTCTTATAAACTGAATTCATATGAGCCTTGGTCTGGAAAAATGGGGTTAAATTCATGTGCATTAAGTGTTGTCCCAGATTAGCCTGTGCAGTCCGCACAGGCTAATCAGGGATGACACTTTCCAACTACACTACATTTTTGTTTATAAAAGACTACCTTTGAACTGAAAACTATATAAAAGTAGAAAGTGTTGTCCCTGATTAGCCTGTGCAGACCCTTGATTAGCCTGTGCAGACTTTACAGCCTAATCCCGGATGACACTTTGCGCACATGCATTAAACCCTGTTTTCCCAGAGCAAGCTCATATGTTGTAGTTATGTGTCTACTTCATTTATTATAGTTAATAAATTATTATTGTACATTTGTATAACTATAGGCCTTGACCATGCAGGTATTTATGATGCAGATGTACTATTTTTTTAGTTATCTAATGATATAAATTTCTATCCATCATGTGAATAATGTTGACCTGATAACACAATCTTTTTTTTAAACTCCCCTTTAAATGTCAGAATCGCAAATTTCGGAATCAATTAAATATATTGAAACCTCCCAGCGATCATGTACGTTTAAAGTAGCACAAAAAAATACTAGCGGTACAACTGCTTGTTTGAATACAGGTAGATTATGAACAGATGTTATACTGCTGTGACTTGCCCTTGACTCGATTACGATTGAATTGTTAAAACAACACAATACAGTAAAACGCGAAATAATAAAATACATTATTAAGCGCCATAAAAAAAAAATTACAATACCTTAAGGTGAGGCATAAATATTTGAAACACACCTTTAATTTAAGTTTAATTTCCAAATTGCCACGCAATAACACTCTTGACAGGTCAAAGCGCCAAATCTCCCACTTCAGATTTTGAAGAGTATTCAAATTTGTAGGTTACACACCACAATATAGTCCAATTGTAAGTCACTCATTTTTTTCCCCGATTTGTTCATGAAGAGATCTTATATTAGCATTATTTATTGATCTTTGGTCTGTCTTATAGATAATATATATATTAGATATGAGCCTCGCTCTGTAAAAATGGGGTCTAATGAATGTGCGTAAAGTGTCGTCCCAGATTAGCCTGTGTAGTCCACACAAGGCTTATCTGGGATGACATTTTACGCACATGCATTAAACATATTTTTCATAGAGCGAGGCTCATTATTATTTGTCCATATCGCATCTAAGCTTCGGCAGTCCTTGTGTCGGATGATGGCCACATCGTAATCGTTGTGCTCTCTTAGTGGAAAGTTTTCATCTTATCTTCTATGAATTGAATGAAAACTAGCTATAGGGTATTCAGTGAACGGGCTTCATCGTAGTGACCAGACCTTTTTATGTTATGCAATGTCAGGACATTTAAAAAGCAATATTTTATGCTATGGTTGATCGAACTTAATGAAAACGTGTGGTAAATAGTGGGGCATTGTTGGTTTAGAACAGTTTGGATAATAAAACACATCTCCCCATGAATTGTAGAGTTATATTACCATGGCACTATTACAAAAACAACATTTTGAGCAGTTTGCGCTCTCCAGGTCAATTAGTGGTTTCCTACATCTTACTTGAGGGTCAAATTTAATTCAGTGTAGGCATAATATCCCGGTCAGATTCGATGATCAATCAGACTGGCATCATACTATGAATGTACGGCAATGTCACAGCGTTAGGTTATGTCTGGTTAGCGCAGTGGTTGGTACATGTCAGAGCGTTAGGTTATGTCCGGTTAGCGCAGTGGTTGGTACATGTCACAGCGTTAGGTTATGTCCGGTTAGCGCAGTGGTTGGTACATGCGCTTATCCCCTACGCAGCCCGAGTTCAATCCCCGTTCCCGAAAGCATGTGAGTTTGATTGGTGTCACCATACAAGACAGGTGGGGTTTCCTCCGGATACTCCTGCTTCCCCCCACAACACAAGACCACACCAAAATTGAAAATCTTCCAGTAACAGCTAAAACGCTAGAAATTCTATCTTTACTTGAAAATTCGTCCCAATTTTCGTGAGGCTAGTAAGTTTATTAGGTAGAAGTGCTGGGACACATTCCGGGTCCACGTATGCACCCTCTAGCACGGAAGGGTCTTTTACACTTCAAAATACAAATTGCTTTATTACAGTATGTACACATCGGAGTTAACTGTCGCAGTGTCGTAATCATGTTTTTTATAACATGCCAGTAAAGACATCCATCTCTTGCACGACGGTTACATTACATTCACATGTATGTGAGAGCATGGGACAACACAATTCTGCTATGAGATTGTAAAGACCAGTGTGTACACAACGGATTGTTTGGGAACTGTGCGTTTACAAACGTTGAGTTTTCTCAAATTAACCATTTACAATAGAGTAGCAACATGTGATGAAGTGATGTTAACTTTTGACAAATGCATACTTTAAACGAATATAGACCTCAAACGTGCCAGTATACGTCTCATTACATTATCCGTCGTACAAACGGGCGTACGTTTTCTTTTCAGACCTTTGATATTTTTTTTCTAAATAATCTGTATTGTAGTAAAAATTGAAGTTAAATTCAGATGTAACATGAACATAAGTTTGTAAGCATTTCTCAAGGCTGTTTTCCAAGACATTTTGCGTTAGATTTAATACTCTATCCAGGGACGTATGTGTGTATGTGTTCCGTTAGAGAGTTGTCGTTCCTTTCGGTAATATTGTGAAACCGGATGAAGCAATCCTCGAGAAGGTATGACACTGCAAAAGTATTGGCACTGTTGCATGCTTTTAGAAGACTTTTCTTTTTATCTTCTTTTTCTCCATACCATTTTCGTTCTATATTGGAAGTATAGCCCAGATTTTTCAGAGGATTTATTTCAAACACAATGTCATTGCAAAAGGAGATTAATACTGATTTATAACAGGTAAAATAATAATAATGATCTGTACCGGAACAACAAGTAAGAACAAAAAAGAAGTCTACGGTTGTCTAGCAACAGACTTATGTTAAACAGGTGCCCGGCTGTACGAGTACACTCCCTTGTGCTTGTTCGGGCTCTGGATCGCCATTTTCCGGTCACGCTCGTTTGAACTCATCATCGGCAACTCTTCTACGGCTGGGACTGCAGTTAAATATATACGTGTTATAAACTTGCTATTAAATTAATTGTTGTATGATGTGCATAATTATGTATACATGTTTTTGCAGGCCTGCAAAACGGTTATGCAATATCATCTAGTATGACATGCTACCATGGGATTGGAAAGACGAATAGAAAAACATTAAATTAGGCTGGTAAATGTAAACCATTACTCAAGGTTTGTAGTGCGTCAGTCTTAACCCTTTGCATGCTGGGAAATTTGTCGTCTGCTAAAATGTTGCCTGCTGAATTGCTAAAATTAGCATTTTCTTCGATTTTTTTTTACAAAGAATACTATCAGAATAACAAACAGTTTGGATCCTGATGAGACGCCACGTTCTGTGGCGTCTCATCTGGATCCAAACTGTTTGCAAAGGCCTCAAAATCCGGTTCCAGCACTGAAAGAGTTAAAAACGATGGTGATGATGGGGTGGAAGAAAAGAGGGTGCATGAGGTGAAACAATGCGGTGGTGATTGTGGTGATCAACGATTGGCTTATAAGCCACGCCCACTCAGTGGTTAACAAATGAGAAGAGTAAATAGTAAATACGTATCTCCACACATGCCTCTCTGCTAGTTGTGTTTGAGTAACAAGATATAATGAACATTTAAAACGAATCTCTCTTGGGTTCGTAGATAATCACCCCTATAAGGGTCCATCAAAATTACAGTGATGCTGGCTGAAGTGGTTGGTGGTGGTAATAGAGACAATGTTTGTATCGACAAAGCTCATCGCAACGCTTCTAGACGACAATGTCATGCAAGGAATAACATGATTGCGGAAGTGGTTGGTGGTGGAAATTGGGACAACATTTGCGTTCAGAGGGACAAAACTCATCGCAACGCTTCCAAACGACAATATTATGTAAAGTAAAAAAACGCGCGAACGCTTACGATGTATCCCCTCGCGCCCCTGTCTGGCGGCTTCTTCATCCCAGCCGCGATTGGCCGAGTACAGCTGACGTCGCAGATGTGGGCGGTACGACGACTGCGCAGCAAGGCCCTGGTTGAACTGCTCCTCATCATATACCGCAACTAGTCCTGAAGACATGCAATGTGACGCATTTAACGCAACTCGTCCTTAAGACATGCTCTAAGACGCACAACAAGAAACTTGTTCTAGAGGCATGCACTGTGATGCATTATACGCAACTAGTCATGAAGATATGCACTAAGACGCGTTAAACGCAACTAGTCGTGAAGACAAGACATGCAATATGACGCATTACACGCAAATAGCCGTACAGACATGCGATATGACGCATTACACGCAAATAGACGTACAGACATGCAATATGACACATTACATGCAACTAGCCGTACAGACTTGCAATATGACGCATTACACGTGACACGTACAGGCATGAAATATATTGCAACTTTGACAAAGATTTACACTGAAGATTTTCTAGAAATGCCTTAAATTGAGACATATGTGTTTGTCATTCGGCTGCCAAAAAGAACGTTCATTAACGCCTTAATGACGATTATAAAAATGTCATGGAACGGTTTATCTCTCCCACAAGGAACGAAATAAATATAAAATTCATGTATGAAATCTATATTAAATTAATGAAAGTTGCATTCGTATCAATGCCGCCTTGCTTTTGTTTGCAATACCGCCGTGCCTTTGTTTGCACAAGATTGAGTATGCTTGCATTTGCATTTGCTCTTATTCACGCACAGCGCTTAGATGGATCAAGTTTCCATATGATACATACGCGTAATGTAAATTAATAAACCGTTTTGTCGAATCGATAATTGCAAGCGTGCATCTCCTATGTAAAGCGCACGTTCTTCTTTGCGTATCCCCAAACACTGTATGAGCCTCGCTCTGTGAAAAAATGGTGTTTAATACATGTGAGTAAAGTGTCGTCCCAGATTAGCCTGTGCAGTCCGCACAGGCTAATCAGGGACGACACTTTCCGCCTAAACTGGATTTTTGTTAAGAAAAGACTTTCTTTGAACGAAAAATACCATAAAATGGGAAAGTGTCATCGGACTTCACAGGCTAATCTGGGATGACACTTTACGCATATGCTTAAACCACTTTTCTCAGAGCGCGTCTCATATCTTTTAAATCAGTACCATACTCACCGTCAACGTAACAAACCCGACTGCCCCCATGACCGAGAACTTCTTTGATGTGTCGCCAACTTCCACCAACGCGCCCTTGACGCAACCTACAGAAAACAAGATAATCAAAATGAGCCGCGCTCTGGGAAAACGGGGCTTAATGCATGTGCGAAAAGTGTCGTCCCAGATTTACCTGTGCAATCCGCACATGCTAATCAGGGACGACCTTTTCCGCTTTTATGGATTTTTTTTTCGTTTAAAGGATGTCACTTCTTAGAGAAAACCCAGTCTCACCCCCTGTAGGTCGATAATCCAAACTGAGTAGGATAATTCAAACTGAAGAAAAAAAGGAGACATAAAAAAAGACTCCAGTCATTTATTTCTAAGAACACGTGTATTTAAGGTAAGTTGTGACATAATAAACGTTTATTTTTGATAAAATGTTATTTGTCGGATACAATGCGCTTATAAACTCATAACAATTAAAAACAATAACGTCAAAATAACATGAATATGTTTGAAAATCTGGAAAAAGTAAATGAAATTGTCGAAAGTTTTAGGCAAAAAACAATTATAATCGAATGTTTTTAATGTTTTAATGCTTGGACTTATGTATTAACCTTTCATATATGTATGTACAAAATTTGATTGGCGTAAATGCTCGAAAACGCAATATATTCGTATTTGTTTGGGACAAGAATATACAAATTGGATAATGACCTAACTAGTGTATGGATAATTCCAGACTATTTTGAGTTTGGTTATTATCCACAGAAATGTTCATATCAGTTTGGATTTATCCATAAACTTTTATACCCGTCCTGCAAACACATGATTTTAACACAGAAACACACTAGGTGTTAAAAGTAAAATTTTAAAGGACATTCATGATATAATTTGGCATATCTCTGTTACAGTTTCGTTCGCTCTTTTGTCAATTAACGTGTAAATAATTTAACACATAGGTCGCATTTAATGAAAATTAGCATTTTCCGAAGACAAATTTATCGTTTTTTACTAGAAAACTATTAAATCGTTGCAAAACTCAAAACGCATGTGTGCGTCAGACATTCATTATCACATGTGTAGAACAATTACGTCCTTATAGTTACTTAATTATCAAAAATGATAATATAATCAACTACCTTTCAGTTTCAGTTTCAGTTTCGGCCAACATTTTTTTCTTCAGTTTGAATTATCCAACTCAGTTTGGATTATCGACGTACAGGGGGTGATT
>VMBQ01001791.1:92974-128815 GCA_007657795.1 Dreissena rostriformis
AGACATAGGTATGATAGGTACCCATATTCTAATGATCATATATACTTTAAGACAGTTGCAAGACAAAACACAAATCTGACAAAGCATCTCCACGTTTGCTTGAATAAGTCTTTTTTTTAAATCTGCAGTTGCTGTTTAAAAGGGATATACTGCAGAATTTTAATGAGTTTTAGTAGGCGCCATAACAAACTGTGCACCGTCAAAATTCTTACCCTATCGACAGCCTTCCAGTTTCCGTCCGACCTTGTGACGGGTAGCCCCGACCTCATGTCCCGACCCCCGGGCGCATTCATCCACTCGTTCATCTTGCCGTATGTCGTCCTGGAAACGGGAAACACACACTATTATAGGTCAAGTTCAAAAGACCGTAAGTGGGTCACGGTCAGACCTCATCATCCTAGCTCTGTGACAAATATGTTGTCATCGACATATTACATTCGGATTGCAAAGCAACCGTTCGGTAATGATACTATTTATATGGATTTTATCATTTGCTCGAATTTTTATATTAATAGAAAATAAAAACAACATTGGGTCTTAAATGAATTTGCAAATTCCTCCAAAGAGTTAGCGTGTTACCGATCAGAGTTCACATGCCCCACTGTGACGCCTCCCACTTCGACAGCAGCGTGGCCATGCCAAAACCATTGATTCGTCTTTGTTTTATAATATTTTCACTTCTAAATTGTTAATTTCATTGTCATAATGTTGAATACTTTTTATCTTAGTGGCGTACACATCGCTATAGCGTCAACGTCATGACGTCATATGTGATCCATTGATGACGCTACGTTAGGACGATAATGACTGTCACAGGTGTTGCATGAAACACGGCCGGTAATCACGGGCGCAACCTCTTTTTTGCGATGCATTTATAAATGAGCCAATGCTACTTCCGAGGTGGCGCTAAGGACCGGATGTTTTGAATGTTTACGGATGATTCTTCAGGGTGAGTAGGTTTGTAAGTTTTTTCAACATATTTCGAATTATTTCAAAAATCAGGCAATGTAGTGCGATTCAGCGAAGATTTATTCGTCCACAAATGTACAGAAACATACAATCACAACCCAATTGGAAACGTGAGGACCTTTATAAGTTGTGGCATGGTGTAGTTTTTGAAAGCAAATCGATGTATTTTGCCTGTGTGATGAGCAAATTTCCAACCGATTAATTCGTGAACGACATGAAACGTTTGCGTTCAACATATACTAGTTGCTGCATTCACAAACAAATTGGCTTCTTGCAGATTTTATAGATAATTTTGTATTTTTCTAAAATAGATGGAGTCAATGCCAAGGAGGTGGCGCTAATGACAGGAGGTGGCGCCAATGCACGAAATATGAATCATAACATGACTTACATTTGATAGATTTTCCTTTTTCCTTTTTTTATTTTTCAAAGTAAATACGTAACCCCAAAACTATACAGAACATACACGCATTGTAAAAACACAAGATGTATACCTGTAAATACAATATACATGTATAAGTAACCAAATCAATTTAGAAGTCAGCGACATGAATAGAAGATATTGTACGATATAAAACCCAAAATATGTAATACTCAATAAATACAATAAATGCATTCTCAACAAAATATTTCTTCTACAACAAATGTGTTTATACAGTAAGATAATACACAAAATAATTAAAAGATGTTAGCTCTGCTAGAAATGATGAGTTTTGTCCCCTAATCCAAATGCCTAATTCGCGAAAAGGCAAAGGTGAACGAATCTTAATTAGGCAAAAATATGTCGTTTGTTCCCACTAAAATCTCCAAAAAATTAGGATAGCTCGGTCTTTAATCGTTTACCTTGTCTTTTATTATACTCAAGTTACTTTCCAGTTTTATAGTATATGCAATGACAGAAATCTTCAAAATCTCTGTGCAACACATGTTTCTTCATAATTATGTAGACTTTACTTTTTCGATTATATTTCATTTTGATCGAATTGAGAAAAAAGATCGAACACTCAACCTGGAATACCACACAAAATGTGTATGATCGGTACCGAAAATTTAAATAGCTGAAAATGTGCATTGGCGCCATCCCTGTCATTAGCGCCACGTCCTTGGCATTGGCTCCATCTCTTTTGGAAGAATGCAAAATTATCTATTATATCGACAAGAAGCCAATGTTTTGTGCATGCAACAACTTGTACATGTTCGAAGCAATGGTTTGATGTCGTAAGCGATTTAATTGGGTGAATATTTGCTCATCACACAGGAAAAAATACATCGATTTTCTTTAAAACTTCACCATGCCTCAACTTATAAAGGTCATCACGTTTCCAAATTGGTTGTTATTATATGTTTCTGTACATATGTGGATGAATAAATGTTCGCTGAATCGCACTACATTACCCGATTAAAAAAAAGAAAAGAGAAATATGAGGGAAAAGCATATAAAACCTACTCACCCTGTAGAATTAGCCCTGAAATTTCAAAACATCCGGTCCTTAGCGCCACCTCGGAAGAAGCATTGGCTCATTTATTAATGCATCGCAAAAAAAAAGAGGTGGCTCCCGTGATTACCGTCCATGATGAAAGTTTAATGACGATTGCTTTTTTGTCTGTTTTGCAATGTTTACTTCAATTATTTCACTTAAAAAATGTAAAATTCACCAAACATAACATTACATTAATTTAATTTAATCTTTGTATTTAAGCGCGACTGCATCGAAAGCCTAAGGCTTATTGGAACGCTCTCTTGTCCGTTTCCTGGGTAGAACCAGTACTTGAAGTCTATAGAGCCCCCAATACAAATTGAAACCGCGACCTTCATAGGGTCACCATTTGAATCGCACTCTGAGAAAACGGTGTTAAATGGTTGTTCGTAAAGTCTGCAGTCCGCACAGGCTAATCAGGGACGACACTTTCCGCCTAAACTGGATTTTCGTCAAGAAGAGTCTTCCTTAAAACGAGAAAATACAAAAAAGCGGAAAGTGTCGTCCCTAATTAGCCTAAGCGGACTGCACATGCTAATCTGGGACGACACTTTACGCACATGTATAAAACCAATTTTTCACAGAGCGAGGCTCATACGATTCGTCATCGATCATAATGAATTAGCGAAGTCTATATATATTTTGACCTATTAAACCAATGCCACTTCGACATTTTTTTAAAGAGCAAATCGCCTTTAGATAAAATGTGTTGGTATTGTGCTTATTTAAAACATACATGTGTGATCTATATTTTTTTTATTTTGATCTGCTTGTCAATGCGGTTTGTTTCTTTCAATAGCTGAAGATAATACCTGGGTGCAAACTGTCGCATACAGTACAGAACAGAGATTTTAATATGTCTTTTAATCTAAGACATTAATTTTCGACCTGACCTGTAGCTTTTGTTTTTATCCATATAATGTCTAATTTTAAACATTTCGTCGTCTGTGGGTAAAGTTATCCATAATGATTCCCGTGGATCGGGTAAATTCCAAGGCGAGTCTTTGGGGTACTTGAGGTGTTCAAACGTATACTTTGGTGAACCGTCCTTGTTTCGTGGTATCTCAAGCTCGCCAAGTCGTATATGCTTTTTGAGGATAGGTGGTGTTACCCAAGTCGCAGGCATATTTGCACTTTTAGTGATTTTCAAGAACAATAAATAATAGCAATACTAGTGATATGTTGATATAATTAGATATCCGTCTTACATATACACACTTGCACTGAAATATGTAAAAACACATACATCACTATTGATGACAAATATGTCCACATAATTACAATTGAATCTCTCGTAAGCACCATCAATCGACACGAACAAGGATCGGTAATTTTCGGACATGTCCGTTAAATTAATGACACCGTAATTACGGACAATTCCGAATCGTTTTCGTTATTGATCGGACTCATCAGATCGCTTTTCTAGACCCGATGGTAACTAAGTTAGGCGATGTAATAATGCAATTGATCTGTAAATGTTTAACGATCGGCGGATAATAAATGTGAGAATCTATCAGAATTGAGATAATAATCAACGAGCTATAGCTTTTCATGTGGACGCAACAAAAGACACCCATTACTAGGCGCGCTGAGACAAAAGCTTCTTGTGTCGACAATTATTCTATTGAAGGTCTGGGGTTTGACTATTTTATCAATAATGAAAATCTTTTGAATATTTGATCAATGATGATAGCCTGTTAACGAAGTGGATTACATGTGTCTACCCATTTAGAGACGTCTGCCTTGTCGCAGACGATAAGATAACTTGCGACGCAAGCAATTAAATGACACACATTTTTATGCATATTACAAATGAGACAAATTATTGCGCTTGTCACGAATGATATGAATGATTTTCAATAGTAATATCTTAACTTGGTGTTTTGTGGACTCTTCAATGATAAATTACTAATCTTACTATAACAGACAATTTGTGCATATTTGCATATATTAAACTGTAAATTTGAGTCTGGTCGAGCATGGAATAAGCAGATTTGATAACGTGATGACAGCGAATCTCGATTAAGGACATTATAACATACGGTTAAAGTTTTAAACAAAAATCATGTTTTGTTGTTGTTGTTTGATTGAATAGAAAAAAAGTCCCAATAATTCACGGGCCCGAGTTCGATGTTTGTTTTACTTATTATAACACATAAAAAGGTAAAAAAAGTTACCTCAAAATCCGCCACCGCCACCGCCAAAGCCACAAAACAAATACAAATACAAATATGTGTACCACCGTAAGTATTAGAACCAATTATAAAGCAATTATAACAAAACTTAAAGAGAAAAACTCACTTTGAAATCTGATCGACCATTCCCAATTAGGAAAACAATATCCTGGACAAACGACGAAAAGTGAGAAGGTCTATAAACAATGGGATCGACCGAGTCGTGTTAACTGTTGATCAAATGAAGATAGAACACCCAGTATACAAAAATAAACGATCAATTTTATAGTTATCACTAATCTCCAAATAATCTCTTACTTGTATTTAAGCATAGCCTACAATTGCATGGGGATTACTGTTGAGTTTAGTCAGATTTCGATACTGTAGTGAAATGTCCACAGTCAACCCTCGATTTAACGTTATCAAACAAATATGTTTGTATTATTTTAACAACGGTTACAGTGATAAATGTGTATGAGACAGACAAGACCATGATGCCAGAGAAAAAAGCACTATAGCTACAGGCAGTATCGAAGCTACCTCACTTACCCACCATGGTTTGTACCGTAGCTACCTCACTCACCTACCATGGTTTGTACCGTAGCTTCCTCACTCACCTACCATGGTTTGTACCGTAGCTTCCTCACTTACTTACCATAGTTTGTACCGTAGCTTCCTCACCTACCATGGTTTGTACCGTAACTTCCTCACTCACCTACCATGGTTTGTACCGTAGCTACCTCACTCACCTACCATGGTTTGTACCGTAGCTACCTCAATCACCTACCATGGTTTATTCCATAGCTTCCTCACTCACCTACAATGGTTTGTACCGTAGCTACCTCACTCACTTACCATGGTTTGAACCATAGCTTCCTCACTCACCTACCATGGTTTGTACCGTAGCTTTCTCACTCACCTACAATGGTTTGTACCGTAGCTACCTCACTCACCTACCATGGTTTGTACCGTAGCTACCTCACTCACCTACCATAATTTGTACCGTAGCTTCCTCACTCACCTACCATGGTTTGTACCGTAGCTACCTCACTCACCTACCATGGTTTGTACCATAGCTACCTCAGTCACCTACCATGGTTTAAACCATAGCTTCCTCACTCACCTATCATGGTTTGTACCGTAGCTTCTTCACTCATCTACCATGGTTTGTACTGTAGCTACCTCACTCACCTACCATGGTTTGTACCGTAGCTACCTCACTCACTTACCAAGGTTTGAACCATAGCTTCCTCACTCACCTACCATGGTTTGTACCGTAGCTATCTCACTCACCTACCATGGTTTGTACCGTAGCTACCTCACTCACTTACCATGGTTTGTACCGTAGCTTCCTCACTCACCTACCATGGTTTGAACCGTAGCTTCCTCACTCAATTATCATAGTTTGTACCGTAGCTTCCTCACTCACCTACTATAGTTTGTACCGTAGCTTCCTAACTCACTTACCATGGTTTGTACCGAAGCTTCATCACTCACCTACCATGGTTTGTACCGTAGCTTCCTCACTCACCTACCATGGTTTGTACCATAGCAACCTCACTCACCTACCATAGTTTGTACCGTAGCTTCCTCACTTACCTACTATAGTTTGTACCGTAGCTTCCTCACTCACCTACCATGGTTTGTACCGTAGCTTCATCACTTACCTACCATGGTTTGTACCGTAGCTTCCTCACTCACCTACCATGGTTTGTACCGTAGCTAACTCACTCACAATGGTCAGCACCATATATATCTTATTTACTTACCACAGACAGAGCTACCTCGCTCACTCACCAGAGTTTGCACTATATCTTCCTCACTCATATGCCGCCGTTTGTACCATAGTTTCCTACCTCATTTACCAAGGTCTACACCAAAGGTACCTCACTCACTAACCTCTGTTTGTATCATAGGTCTGGGTACGTATGTCCGGTCTATGTACCCACTAACCACGGTCTAGGTTCGTATGTTCGGTCTATCTCCCCACGTACCAGGGTCTGGGTTCGTATGTCCAGTCTATCTCCCCACTTACCACGGTCTAGGTTCGTATGTCCGGTCTATCTCCCCGCTTACCACGGTCTAGGTTTGTATGTCCGGTCTATCTCCTCACTTACCACGGTCTAGGTTCGTATGTTCGGTCTATCTACCCACTTACCACGGTATAGGTTCGTATATCCGGTCTATCTACCCACTTACCACGGTCTAGATTCTTTTGTGCGGTCTATCCCCTCACTAACCACGGTCTAGGTTCGAATGTACGGTCTATTTCCACACTTACCACGGTCTAGGTTCGTATGTCCGGTCTATCTCCTTACTTACCACGGTCTAGGTTCATATTTCGGTATATCTACCCACTTACCAGGGTCTAGGTTCGTTTTTCCGGTCTATCTCACCTCTTACCACTGTCTGGGTTCGTATATCCGGTCTATCTCCCCACTTACCTCGGTCTAAACTCGTATGTCCGGTCTATCCCCCCACTTACAACAGTCTAGGTTCGTATGTCCGGTCTATCAACCCACTTACCACGGTCTAGGTCCGTATGTCCGGTCTATCTACCAAATTACCACGGTCTAGGTTCGTATGTCCAGTCTATTTCCTCACTTACCACGGTCTAGGTTCGTATGTCCGGTCTTTCTACCCAATTACCACGGTCCAGGTTCGTATGTCCGGTCTATCAACCCACTTACATCGGTATAGGTTCCTATGTCTGATCTATCTACCCACTTACCACGGTCTAGGTTCGTATGTCCGGTCTATCTACCCACTTACCACGGTCTAGGTTCGTATGTCCGGTCTATCTCTCCAATTACCACGGTCTATGTTCGTATGTCCGGTCCATCTCCCCACTTACCACGGTCTAGGTTCGTATGTCCAGTCCATCTCCACACTTACCACGGTCTAGGTTCGTATGTCCGGTCCATCTCCTCACGCATGTACGCGGGGGTGAACGTTCGAGGTGGCATCACTGTACCCTCCATGTCTTTGTTTTGTATTAAACTATTAATGACGTAATGATCGAATTATTTTTAAATCCTTTAAAAATCCAGACTTTGTTCCTTCACCTTTGTAATAGGTCAAAAAGTCTCTCACTTCCAAACTTCAAACCTTACAAAAAGTCCAAGATATTTTGTATTGTTGAAGGACTCGCAAAAATGGAGACCTCACTTTTGTAAATTAAACTGTCTCAATTATTTCTGTAGATGCTAAAGAGAACTCCGCTCTTGTCACAAGTATGCGTGTATTTAATTGTTTGCACTGATATGCGTGCCAAGTTTAAATCAAAATTGTAATTCCGCGTTGATGTTTTCTTCTTTCCAGAATGCTTTAAACTAAAAATAATTGCACTTGCTTAAATCTAACTTCAATCGGAATCTTCGTTAGACAGATTGCTTAAATATTCCCCTCAAGTATATCTAAACTCTTGTTTAAATCCATTAATTTTATAACATGTCGGTGATTTAATCAATAAAACATACATGTTTAAGAGTTTCGAACTGTCGATTTAAAAGTTATAACATGCTGAACGCTCGGGCGCGTTTTATCAGTTGTACATTGTTATACCCACAGAAATGCCGCCATATACAGTATCGGTAATTCAATAAATAAAATTAATGTTTATAGCACAATGCATTTACGATATCGATTAGCATTCAATTGAACGCTTCATGCTAAATGGAGTTGAATGAAAATTGGCCGCGCTCTGTGAAAAGGGGGTTTAATGCATGTTCGTCAAGTGGCGTCTCATATTACACTGTGCAGTTCGCACAGGCTTATCAGGGACGACACTTTTCGCTTTTATGGTATTTTTCGTTTAGAGAAGGTCTCATTTTAGCAACAATCCACTTTAGGCGGAAATTTTTGTCCCTGATTAGTCTGTGCGAAGATGGCGAACACTACTTCAAAGGTCAAGGTTACATGTGAAGGTCAAAGATTACATTTGGCCATAAAATATATTGTCCGGACTAAAGCTTCATAATTCATTACGAAATTTTAATAGTTTTCCACAAGTTTTCCCCATGTGGAGCCCCTTTGACAATGGCAAGGGTCACGCTAAGGCCAACGTTCAAAGATGGCCATGGCAGTTTGTTGATTAATTAATAGCTCAATTGACAAGGGGTCCGACATGTTGCCGAGAGATCTTTAGTTTGTTCTGAGTTATTGACCTGAACAAAAAATGAACGACAACGAAACCTGTGTGAAGAGAAATATGTTTGTGCTCGTGAAAATGCCAAGTGGTCTTTACTGGGTTCAAGCAAAGGACACGTTGCCGGCGCACTAGGAATAGACTGTTCCCATTTACGGTATAGCGAATCGTGAGACGCATTTGTGTCGTGTTCTGAGAAAACTGGGCAAAATGCTTGTGCGTAAATTGTCATCCCATATTAGCCTGTGCAGTCCGCACAGGCTAATCAGGGGCGACAATTTTCGCTTTTATGAAATCTCTCGTTTAAATGATGTCTCTTCGTAGCGGAAATCAAGATTAGGCGGAAAGTGTCGTCCCGGATTAGACTGTGCGGACTGCACAGGTTAATCTTGGATGACACTTTACGCACAAGCATTTTGCCTAGTTTTCCCATAATACGCCGCATTTGCACTTAAATCGTCAATCCGAAACGTACACAATAACAACAAAAGGAGAAGACTTTAGATCTGAGCAAATATTATACTTACTTATGTATTAACTTCACGCTTTTGAAATGTTAAGAGGGTAGCTTAAAATGTGTTATTTGGTCATGTTGAATGTGGTGTAATCCGTTTAAATAAATATAGAAACCCGCGTCGCGGAAACTCGTTCTGACATAACAACTGAACAGTTTGCAATCTGTAAAATGTGCTTCCATTGACAGTAACAAAATATTACTATAATTTAACGGCGGATTAAGCGCCACATTTCCATTATACATGTATATTTAAATGCATAGTACAACCTCTTCACAAATGATATCAACCTAGTAACGTACACAAAACTCCAAAAAGGTAGCGATAATCTATGTATTTATGTAAGTGTATGGTTATTCAGCTTGACCCAAATTTACATGAAATAATGATACCGGTAAAACGATTCTGAAGGCTTATACATTGTATATAAATCTCTCAAATGTATGAAAATGTCCGTTGAGCGTTAAGTCTAGGTCACAACTCAGTCAGGCAGCTACAAAACGGAGACCAAACACATGGTGTTTCTTAAACCCCAAAACAGACGCAAACGTTTCGTTAGATTTATGAAGTCCCTGCAAACAAACTGCAGAAAACATTTAGGAAATTTGAAGGTAGACAAGACAAATCGAGTTCGTTTTTACATAGTTTTATTTCCTTGGCAAAATTGTACTGTTTTGAGCATGTTCCAAATGGCCTGCATGATACAGTAGGAGCAAAGCACAGGCGCTCGATGGCAATGACTCAATGATCGACTATCCGTTGTGACTTTTTGAAAAATGCAGCTGCAGCCGTGATATTTATAAACCCGTTTATTATATTGCATACAAATACTAAATCAATACAAATCTTCCGACAAAACGTCTTCTTAAAAAAAGATAGTTCGACTATGTATATATAATTATATTGACAAGGTAGTGCACTCGCCATTTTCTCAAGCAACGGAAGTGCGTCGTCCCATAATTAAATCGCTGTCACCCCGCTCGCTTATTGAAATGCGCGCATCATGTGCGGGACATCACTCTTTCTCTACAACAATGGCAGCTTTACGTAATTCGGAGCGGTAATTGAAGAAAAATAGTGGATGCAAGTTGTAAATTGAAAAAGGACATATAAAATATTGAAATAATTTAGCAAGATCGGACATGGAAACCGTGTATTATAGAGACAATGACCGAGAAATATGATAGTTTAACAGTTAACTGGACGTAACCCCGTTGTTGTAGAGAAAGAGCTAGGTTCCCGGCCTACGCGCGAATTTAAATAAGCGAGCGGGGTGACAACGATTTAATTATGGGTAATGACAACTTCCGTTGCTTGAGAAAATGGCGAATGCACTACCTTGTCAACATCTATATACATAGTCGAACTATCTTTGTTTTAAGAAGACGTTTTGAAGGAAGATTTTTTATTGATTTAGTATGTGTATGCATTATAATAAACAGGTTTATAAAAATCACGGCTGCAGCTGCATTTTTCAAAAAGTCACAACGGATAGTCGATCATTGAGTCATTGCCATCGAGCGCCTGTGGGAGCAAAGTAGATGCAAAGAAACGTAAAACGTGCTAAAATCGATATTTGACAGAAACGACTTCATCATTATAACGTTTCGTATTCATACAGTTATCAGACGTCAACGTTCAGTCGCCGCATGTCATCGACGTGTTAAACTTCAATTGTGTCTGTGACGCAAGTTTTTAAACTTACACGAACACCAGAAAGATAAATTTCAAACAGTGATTGGCAAAAGTGGCCGCTTTTGTTAAACGTTTAGTTTGCATGTATATGGGACTGAAGTAAGATGTGCATACATATCAGAACAACAATATATTTAAAAATTATAAATACAAATACAACTATCTTAAGTCTCGTAATTTAATTAAGTAGGAGTGCTCGGACACAATCCGAGTCCGCACATAATGCAGCCTAAAGCGTCGAAGTATAAACTTCGAAATACACTCAAAACGCCAGCTGTGAAATGACAGGCGGATAGGACAGACCTCGAGGTGTGGAGTAGCTCGCGAGCGAGCGGTAAAAATACTTTGCTTGTCCGCTGAGGACTTTGCACAGAGAACTAAGTTCTGTGCAACCGGAAATGCGACAAACTCGAGTCACTGACAAAGGAAGATAGGCCACTTGAATACGTAGATGGGGACGGGATATTGGAGGATCGCATATATAATAAACGAGGCTACATTGTCGTTTGATTAGGAGTCCAACGTAATTCAATGCTTTTATACACAGAACTATATATATATATATATATATATGTATTTATTANTAAATACAATAAATGCATTCTCAACAAAATATTTCTTCTACAACAAATGTGTTTATACAGTAAGATAATACACAAAATAATTAAAAGATGTTAGCTCTGCTAGAAATGATGAGTTTTGTCCCCTAATCCAAATGCCTAATTCGCGAAAAGGCAAAGGTGAACGAATCTTAATTAGGCAAAAATATGTCGTTTGTTCCCACTAAAATCTCCAAAAAATTAGGATAGCTCGGTCTTTAATCGTTTACCTTGTCTTTTATTATACTCAAGTTACTTTCCAGTTTTATAGTATATGCAATGACAGAAATCTTCAAAATCTCTGTGCAACACATGTTTCTTCATAATTATGTAGACTTTACTTTTTCGATTATATTTCATTTTGATCGAATTGAGAAAAAAGATCGAACACTCAACCTGGAATACCACACAAAATGTGTATGATCGGTACCGAAAATTTAAATAGCTGAAAATGTGCATTGGCGCCATCCCTGTCATTAGCGCCACGTCCTTGGCATTGGCTCCATCTCTTTTGGAAGAATGCAAAATTATCTATTATATCGACAAGAAGCCAATGTTTTGTGCATGCAACAACTTGTACATGTTCGAAGCAATGGTTTGATGTCGTAAGCGATTTAATTGGGTGAATATTTGCTCATCACACAGGAAAAAATACATCGATTTTCTTTAAAACTTCACCATGCCTCAACTTATAAAGGTCATCACGTTTCCAAATTGGTTGTTATTATATGTTTCTGTACATATGTGGATGAATAAATGTTCGCTGAATCGCACTACATTACCCGATTAAAAAAAAGAAAAGAGAAATATGAGGGAAAAGCATATAAAACCTACTCACCCTGTAGAATTAGCCCTGAAATTTCAAAACATCCGGTCCTTAGCGCCACCTCGGAAGAAGCATTGGCTCATTTATTAATGCATCGCAAAAAAAAAGAGGTGGCTCCCGTGATTACCGTCCATGATGAAAGTTTAATGACGATTGCTTTTTTGTCTGTTTTGCAATGTTTACTTCAATTATTTCACTTAAAAAAGGTAAAATTCACCAAACATAACATTACATTAATTTAATTTAATCTTTGTATTTAAGCGCGACTGCATCGAAAGCCTAAGGCTTATTGGAACGCTCTCTTGTCCGTTTCCTGGGTAGAACCAGTACTTGAAGTCTATAGAGCCAACAATACAAATTGAAACCGCGACCTTCATAGGGTCACCATTTGAATCGCACTCTGAGAAAACGGTGTTAAATGGATGTTCGTAAAGTCTGCAGTCCGCACAGGCTAATCAGGGACGACACTTTCCGCCTAAACTGGATTTTCGTCAAGAAGAGTCTTCCTTAAAACGAGAGAATACAAAAAAGCGGAAAGTGTCGTCCCTAATTAGCCTAAGCGGACTGCACATGCTAATCTGGGACGACACTTTACGCACATGCATAAAACCCATTTTTCACAGAGCGAGGCCCATATGATTCGTTATCGATCATAATGAATTAGCGAAGTCTATATATATTTTGACCTATTAAATCAATGCCACTTCGACATTTTTTTAAAGAGCAATTCGCCTTTACATAAAATGTGTTGGTATTGTGCTAATTTAAAACATACATGTGTGATCTATATTTTTTTTATTTTGATCTGCTTGTCAATGCGGTTTGTTTCTTTCAATAGCTGAAGATAATACCTGGGTGCAAACTGTCGCATACAGTACAGAACAGAGATTTTAATATGTCTTTTAATCTAAGACATTAATTTTCGACCTGACCTGTAGCTTTTGTTTTTATCCATATAATGTCTAATTTTAAACATTTCGTCGTCTGTGGGTAAAGTTATCCATAATGATTCCCGTGGATCGGGTAAATTCCAAGGCGAGTCTTTGGGGTACTTGAGGTGTTCAAACGTATACTTTGGTGAACCGTCCTTGTTTCGTGGTATCTCAAGCTCGCCAAGTCGTATATGCTTTTTGAGGATAGGTGGTGTTACCCAAGTCGCAGGCATATTTGCACTTTTAGTGATTTTCAAGAACAATAAATAATAGCAATACTAGTGATATGTTGATATAATTAGATATCCGTCTTACATATACACACTTGCACTGAAATATGTAAAAACACATACATCACTATTGATGACAAATATGTCCACATAATTACAATTGAATCTCTCGTAAGCACCATCAATCGACACGAACAAGGATCGGTAATTTTCGGACATGTCCGTTAAATTAATGACACCGTAATTACGGACAATTCCGAATCGTTTTCGTTATTGATCGGACTCATCAGATCGCTTTTCTAGACCCGATGGTAACTAAGTTAGGCGATGTAATAATGCAATTGATCTGTAAATGTTTAACGATCGGCGGATAATAAATGTGAGAATCTATCAGAATTGAGATAATAATCAACGAGCTATAGCTTTTCATGTGGACGCAACAAAAGACACCCATTACTAGGCGCGCTGAGACAAAAGCTTCTTGTGTTGACAATTATTCCATTGAAGGTCTAGGGTTTGACTATTTTATCAATAATGAAAATCTTTTGAATATTTGATCAATGATGATAGCCTGTTAACGAAGTGGATTACATGTGTCTACCCATTTAGAGACGTCTGTCTTGTCGCAGACGATAAGATAACCTGCGACGCAAGCAATTAAATGACACACATTTTTATGTATACTAACATATTACAAATGAGACAAATTATTGTGCTTGTCACGAATGATATTAATGATTTTTCAATAGTAATATATTAACGTGGTGTTTTGTAGACACTTACAAGATAAATTACTAAACTGACTATACAATACAATGCGTACATATATGCATGTATTACAACGTTATATTTGAGTCTGGTCTAATTGAGATGAAAACGGAATCTCGATTAAAGACATTATAACATAAGGTTAAACGTTTAAACGTTTAAACAAAACACTTTGTTGTTTGGTTGGTTTAATAGAAGAAAATCCAAAAAATTAAGGTCCAAGTTTACTGTTTGTTTTACTTATTTACTAAAAACACATAAAAGGTAAAACGTTACCTTCAAATCCGCAACAAAATTAATAAGAATAAAAATATGTGTACCACCGTTAGCATTAATAACCAATTATAAAGCAATTATAACAAAACGTAAAAAGAAAAACTCACTTTGAAATCTGATCGACCATTGTCAATTAAGAAAACACTATCCTGGACAAACGACGAAAAGTGAGAAGCTCTTTAATCAATGGGATAGACCGAGTCGTGTAAACTGTTGATCAAATGAAGATAGAACACCCAGGTATTAAAACATTAACGATCAATTAAATAGTAATCGTTAATCTCTAAACCTTTTACTTGTACTTCAACATAGCCTACGATTGCACGGGGATTACTGTTGAGTTAAGTCAGATTTCGATTATATAATGATATATCCACAGTCAAACATAGATTCAACGCAACCAAAATTTTATTTTTTCATTATTTTGACAACGGCTACAGTGCTAAGTTTTTATTAGAGTGAACAGGACCATGATGCCGGAGAAAACTGCACTTTAGCTACCCACTTACCACGGTCTAGGTTCGTATGTCCGGTCCAGCTCTCCACTTACCAAGGTCTAGGTTCGTATGTCCGGTCTATCTCTCCACTTTCCACGGTCTAGGTTCGTATGCCCGGTCTATCTCCCCACTTACCATGGTCTATGCTCGTATGTTCGGTCTATCTCTCCACTTACCATGGTCTATGTTCGTATGTCCGGTCTATCTCTTCACTTACCATGGTCTATGTTCGTTTGTCCGGTCTATCTCTCCACTTACCACGGTCTAGGTTCGTATGTCCGGTCTATCTCCCCACTTACCACGGTCTAGGCTCGTATGTACTGGAACCCCAATAACCACGGTCTAGGCTCATATTTTCGGTCTATCTCTCCACTTAAAATGGTCTATGTTCGTATTTCCGGTCTATCTCTCCACTTACCATTGTCTATGCTCGTATGTCCGGGCTATCTCCCCACTTACCATGGTCTATGTTCGTAGGTCCGGTGTATCTCTTCACTTACCATGGTTTATGTTCGTATGTCCGGTCTATCTCTCCACTTACCACGGTCTATGTTCGTATGTCCGGTTAATCTCCCCACTAACCACGGTCTAGGTTCGTATGTCCGGTCTATCTCCCCACTTTCCACGGTCTAGGCTCGTATGTACTGGAACCCCAATAACCACGGTCTAGGCTCATATTTTCGGTCTATCTCTCCACTTACCATGGTCTATGTTCGTATTTTCGGTCTATCTCTCCACTTACCATTGTCTATGCTCGTATGTCCGGTCTATCTCCCCACTTACCATGGTCTATGTTCGTAGGTCCGGTCTATCACTTCACTTAACATGGTTTAAGTTCGTATGTCCGGTCTATCTCCCCACTTACCACGGTCTAGGTTCGTATTTCCGGTCTATCTCCCCACAAACCACGGTCTATGTTCCTATGTCCGGTCTATTTCTAAAACTTACCACGGTCTAGGTTCGTATGTCCTGTCTATATCTCCACTTACCACGGTCTAGGTTCGTATGTCCGGTCTGTATCTCCACTTACCACGGTCTTGGTTCATATGTCCGGTCTATCTCTCCACTTACCACGTTCTAGGTTGGTATGTCCGGTCTTTATCCCCACTTACCACGGTCTATGTTCGTATGTATATCCCTACTTACCACGATCTAGGTTTGTATGTCCGGTCTATATCCCCACTTACCACGGTCTTATTTCGTATGTCCGGTCTATCTCTCCACTTACCACGGTCTAGGTTCGTATGTCCGATCTTTATCCCCACTTACCACGGTCTAGGCTCGTATGTCCGGTCCATCTCCTCACTTACCACGGTCTAGGTTCGTAGCCCCGGTCCATTTCCCCACTTACCACGGTCTAGGTTCGTATGTCCGGTCTATATCTCCACTTACGACGGTCTAGGTTCGTATGCCCGGTCTATCTCTCCACTTACCACGTTCTAGGTTCGTGTGTTCGGTCCATCTCCTCACTTACCACGGTCTAGGTTTGTATGTCCAGTCCATATCCTCACTTATCACGGTCCTGGTTCGTATGTCCGGTCTATCTGCTCACTTACCACGGTCTAGGTTCGTATGTCAGGTCAATATCCCCACTTACCACGGTCTAGGCTCGTATGTCCGGTCTATATCCACACTTACCACGGTCTAGGCTCGTATGTCCGGTCTATATCCCCACTTACCACGGTCTAGGCTTGTATGTCCGGTCCATCTCCTCACTTACCACGGTCTTAGTTCGTATGTCCGGTCTGTATCCCAACATACCACGGTCTAGGCTCGTATGTCCGGTCTATATCCGCACTTACCACGGTCTAGGTTCGATTTTCCGATCTATATCCCCACTTACCACGGTCTAGGCTCGTATGTCCGGTCCATCTCCTCACTAACCACGGTCTAGGTTCGTATATCCGGTCCATTTCCCCACTTACCACGGTCTAGGTTCGTATGTCCTGTCTATCACCCCAATAACCACGGTCTAGGTTCGTATGTCCGGTCTATATCCACACTTACCACGGTCAAGGTTCGTATGTCCGGTCCATCTCCTCACTTACCACGGTCTAGGTTCGTATGTCCGGTCCATCTGCTCACTTACCACGGTCTAGGTTCGTATGTCCGGTCCATCTCCTCACGCATATACGCTGGGGTGAACGTTCGAGGTGGCATCACTGTACCCTCCATTTCTTCGTTTTGTATTAAACTATTATTGACGTAATTAACGAATAAAGTCCTTTAAAAATCCAGACTTTGTTCATTCACCTTTGTAATAGGTCAAAAAGTATCTTACTTCCAAACATAAAACCTTGCTAAAAGTCCAAGATATTTTTTGTTGTTGAAGGACTCGCAAAAATGGAGACCTCACTTTTGTAATTAAATTGTCTTAACTAGTTCTGTAAATGCTAAAGAGAACTCCGCCCTTGTCACAAGTATGTGTGTATTTAATTGTTTGTACTGATATGTGTGCCAAGTTTAAATCAAACTTGTTATCCCTTTTTGATGTTTTTATTCTTTCCAGAATGCTTTAAACTAAAAAAATTGCACTTGTTTAAATCTTTCTTCAATCGGAATCCTCGTTAGAAAGATTGCCTAAATTATTCCCCACAAATATATCTAAACTCTTGTTTAAATCCATTAATTTTATAGCATGTCGGGGATTTAATCAATAAAACATACATGTTTAAGAGTTTCGAACTGTCGATTTAAAAGTTATAACATGCTGAACGCTCGGGCGCGTTTTATCAGTTGTACATTGTTATACCCACAGAAACGCCGCCATAAAATTAATGTTTATAGCACAATGCATTTACCATATCGATTAGCAGTCAATTGAACGCTTCATGCTATATGGATTTGAATGAAAATCGGCCGCGCTCTATGAAAAGGGGGTTTAATACATGTGCGTCAAGTGTCGTCCCAGATTAGCCTGTGCAGTCCGCACAGGCTAATCAGGGACGACACTTTTCGCTTTTATGATATTTTTCTTAAAGAAGGTCTCTTTTTAGCAACAATCCACTTTAGGCGGAAAGTTTCGTCCCTGATTAGTCTGTGCGAAGATGGCGAACCCTACTTCAAAGGTCAAGGTTACATGTGAAGGTCAAAGATTAAATTTGGCCATAAAATATATTGTCCGGACTAAAGCTTCATAATTCTTTACGAAATTTTAAAATAGTTTTCCACAAGTTTTCCCCATGTGGAGCCCCTTTGACAATTGCCAGGGTCACGCTAAGGCCAACGTTTCAAGATGGACATGGCAGTTTGTTGATTAATTAATAGCTTAATTGACAAGGGGTCCGACATGTTGCCGAGAGATATTTAGTTTGTTCTGAGTTATTGACCTGAGAAAAAATGAACGACAACTGTGTCATGTTTGATTTTATTTGCCTTAACAAAGAGAATAACCCTTACAGGCATACGCACAGGAGCAGGATTATTAGTCGTCCTGCGAAACATAAAGGCGTGTGTTCTGCACATGCACCCATTCATTAAACCTGTGTGAAGAGAAATATGTTTGTGCTCGTGAAAATGCCAAGTGGTCTTTACTGGGTTCAAGCCAAGGACACGTTGCCGGCGCACTAGGAATAGACTGTTCCCATTTACGGTATAGCGAATCGTGAGACGCATTTGTGTCGTGTTCTGAGAAAACTGGGCAAAATTCTTGTGCGTAAATTGTCATCCCAGATTAGCCTGTGCAGTCCGCACAGGCTAATATCAGGGACGACAATTTTCGCTTTTATGAAATCTTTCGTTTAAATGATGTCTCTTCTTAGTGGAAATCAAGATAAGGCGGAAAGTGTCGTCCCGGATTAGACTGTGCGGACTGCACAGGCTAATCTTGGATGACACTTTACGCACAAGCATTTTGCCCAGTTTTCCCAGAATACGCCGCATTTGCACTTAAATCGTCAATCCGAAACGTACACAATAACAACAAAAGGAGAAGACTTTCGATCTGAGCAAATATTATACTTACTTATGTATTAACTTCACGCTTTTGAAATGTTAAGAGGGAAGCTTAAAATGTGTTTTTTGGTCATGTTGAATGTGGTGTAATCCGTTTAAATAAATATAGAAACCCGCGTCGCGGAAACTCGTTCTGACATAACAACTTAACAGTTTGCAATCTGTAAAATGTGCTTCCATTGACAGTTACAAAATATTACTATAATTTAACGGCGGATTAAGCGCCACATTTCCATTATACATGTATATTTAAATGCATAGTACAACCTATTCACAAATGATATCAACCTAGTTACGTACACAAAACTCCAAAAAGGTAGCGATAATCTACGTATTTATGTAAGTGTATGGTTATTCAGCTTGACCCAAATTTACATGAAATAATGATACCGGTAAAACGATTCTGAAGGCTTATACATTGTATATAAATCTCTCAAATGTATGAAAAGGTCCGTTGAGCGTTAAGTCTAGGTCACAACTCAGTCAGGCAGCTACAAAACGGAGACCAAACACATGGTGTTTCTTAAACCCCAAAACAGACGCAAACGTTTCGTTAGATTTATGAAGTCCCTGCAAACAAACTGCAGAAAACATTTAGGAAATTTGAAGGTAGACAAGACAAATCGAGTTCGTTTTTACATAGTTTTATTTCCTTGGCAAAATTGTACTGTTTTGAGCATGTTCCAAATGGCCTGCATGATACAGTAGGAGCAAAGCACAGGCGCTCGATGGCAATGACTCAATGATCGACTATCCGTTGTGACTTTTTGAAAAATGCAGCTGCAGCCGTGATATTTATAAACCCGTTTATTATATTGCATACAAATACTAAATCAATACAAATCTTCCGACAAAACGTCTTCTTAAAAAAAGATAGTTCGACTATGTATATATAATTATATTGACAAGGTAGTGCACTCGCCATTTTCTCAAGCAACGGAAGTGCGTCGTCCCATAATTAAATCGCTGTCACCCCGCTCGCTTATTGAAATGCGCGCATCATGTGCGGGACATCACTCTTTCTCTACAACAATGGCAGCTTTACGTAATTCGGAGCGGTAATTGAAGAAAAATAGTGGATGCAAGTTGTAAATTGAAAAAGGACATATAAAATATTGAAATAATTTAGCAAGATCGGACATGGAAACCGTGTATTATAGAGACAATGACCGAGAAATATGATAGTTTAACAGTTAACTGGACGTAACCCCGTTGTTGTAGAGAAAGAGCGAGGTTCCCGGCCTACGCGCGAATTTAAATAAGCGAGCGGGGTGACAGCGATTTAATTATGGGTAATGACAACTTCCGTTGCTTGAGAAAATGGCGAGTGCACTACCTTGTCAACATCTATATACATAGTCGAACTATCTTTGTTTTAAGAAGACGTTTTGTCGGAAGATTTGTATTGATTTAGTATTTGTTTGCATTATAATAAACAGGTTTATAGGTATCACGGCTGCAGCTGCATTTTTCAAAAAGTCTCAACGGATATGCGATCATTGAGTCATTGACATCGAGCGCCTGTGGGAGCAAAGAAGATGCAAAGAAACGTAAAACGTGCTAAAATCGATATTTGACAGAAACGACTTTATCATAATAACGTTTCTAGTCGATGACATGCGGCGACTGAACTATATATATATATACAATTAAATGGATGATCAATCACAATTTCCCTTTGCTTTATCAAGCAAAGTATCTTCCACAACATAAATATAGCGTATTATTGACTATTCACCATGTTTTGAACTTGATAAGCTGCTCTATGCAATCTGCAGTTTTATCTATTTGATGAATTCTCCATGAACATATATAATGTTATTGAAGTCAATTATAAAACATGTGCATTTGCTTGTGCACAAAACGTGTACAGAAACCTTCCTTTGCACGAAGTACTCTTACTCCTTATTTCGACAAGTTAACCCCTTTGAGTACACGTTAAATTCTCAGTTAAAAGCCTCATATACGACTAAGTACCTACTTGGTTTTACTCCATGGTCGGAGAGCTTTTAAAACGTCGCGGCTCGTGGTGATCTCCGGATATCCGCTGTCGATTAACGGAAGAAGCGTCGCCATTGCAAGCCCGATATTGTATCCCTTTACGTCTCTTGGTAAAAAATCCTTTCTGATACAGTTTTTGTTTTTATTTACTTTATAGCTTCTATGCGTATATCGCAATCCACAGTGAAAGTTTTATTTTGTCCAGATGAACCACGTGATAGCTTATTAATGGACTAAACAAAGTTCGTTATTAAAAATTTACAACCTAAGTGGTTTAATGTTATTCCGACCAGAAACTTGATACGGGTAGATTTGTTTTAACGCGGTCGTTCCCTTTGTTTCAATGAAATACGCCTGTCTATGTGTTCTAATCCAGTTGCAAATATCGGCTATCAATCTGAATAATTCATTGTGCTAATCTTGTAAAGCGATTATGTTTAAGTGCTCTTTAAATTTATGATTACTTCTCACGATTTCGTTTAATTGCGGGCGACTTTTTTCTGCTGATATTACCACAATTGCTTCTACCAAGTCTTTCAAGTAGATGTCGTTTAAACACTGACGAACAGACGAACAAACAACAATAACAACAACAGAACCACCTTGCTACGACGTATGCATCGTTCTGTATGATGGACTGTTAAAATTAATATAAACATCGTCCATATAGTGCAAAAAACATGGAATTTTTGCACATTTTGTTGAGATTTGACATGATCTTTATGTACCAGGCACACTCGTGCTGTATTTTAATTTAATCCAACCATAAATAGAAAAGCATAAAGATACCATGTGTCTATTTTCCATATTATGCATGCAAAAAAAACTTAAAATTGTACGCACAAAAAGATACCATTAACCTCATTGTTCCTTTTTGCAAAAACGTTACGGCAAAGACGTGTAATTATGTGATGTAGGATTTTAAATTTGCCGCTGAAGCTTCACATTTTAATATAATAGATTTAACTGTGTTGAAATCTATAAATGTTTAAATTAAATATGCATGACAATCCGTATTGTTACGGAACGTGTTAATATGTGCATTATAAATATACCATGAACATTTATATATGAATTGTTATCGACGGGATTTGAATGCCGTAAACTGCACTGTCAAAATCACGCTCAAAACACTAAACTCCACGCAGCGGCTATCTCCCCACGGCTTTGATCGAACTATGCTCGGAACCATTCAAATCTCTGCACGGAGGTTGGCAAAACACTAGTCAATTGACCATTTTCACATACCCGACACCGATTTTTGTAGGAGTATTTTAAAAACGATGTTGAACGGTATGAATGAAAAGGTACCGGATTTAGTTTGGATAGGCGGTGTTATTACCGGGGATATACTTTATACGTAGGCAAAACGGGCATTTGTATAATTGTCAGCTGATTCTATGAGCAGCTGTTCATAGAGCTGGTCAGAAAAAAAGAAATCAGATTGCAATATAGTGTTAATTATATTCGATCATCTTATGTTCCAGCGCCAATATGACCGTTGTGAAGACGTTCTGGTACTGGAGGGTATTGGACCATGTGCAGACTGGGTCCTGCTGCTTGCCAGGGGCATATGCCTGGCACAGCTCAAATTCACCACTCCGGAAGCTATGAGTACCGCTAACTTGGGTAAAGGGACCTCACTGTGCTTTGGGGGATGGCACCCACAAGCGCGGTTGGGGGATTCGTTTGTAAATTGAAGGGGGGAAAATACTGTGTATTAAGAGGGGAAGTAGTCTTGGTTCGACCTTATAAGCAGGTATGGCAGATTAAATGCCCTTGGGTTACGTTGGATACATTTAAACATATTTGTGCAAATGAATGACTTGTTGTGAGGCTAATGTACTATGGTTTATATTAACATTGGCTTACTCAGTGAGACTTGTGTAAAGCGGTGATTGATAAATACTGGTTTGAAATAAAGCGGGGAAATTAAGTCAAATAAGAAAGTTTTAACCCTTTATAACAAGTAAACAGTTTAGAAATGTTTACCCACCTCATAGACATTAATGAAACCCCTGGCCTAATGAAGTCGAAACAATGGACATGCCGTATTCAAAACAGTCAACATTTACCAGTACAAATCTTGTATGATTGCCCTTCTTTGCATCACTTCTATTCCGAGCCACAGTTCTACTCTTAAACTCTGACAAGCTTACTTATCAAGTTATCAGAATCTGAGCAATCCTATCTTATCTTAAATTATGCAGCTTTGAGCTTCTTTTGACCAATGTTCGCTCAGTTGAAAGTGCGCAATCTCTGACGCTTGTTGTCTGAATTTGATTGACTCAACTCTGGGTCTTTTGCTTCAAAAAATAGGTCACCCGTAAAAATCGTTACAGAACCTTGTTATCACTCTAGAAGCCAAATTTATTACTAAATCCTGATGACGCTTGGTCAAAGTCACATCCTTACAATATCGAGGCCTTGTTTGAATCTGGGTCACATGCATAAACAAACTAGGTCACCAGGTCAATCTCGATTAAACTGGGTCACAATATTTATCACGAAAATATTTAGGCGTAGTTTGAATAAGGTCATGTGTTTCCCAAAACTAAGTCACCAAGTCAGATCATAGAAAACCCTTTTAACCAATCTAGAGGCCACAGTTGTGGCTACTTCTAAATAAAACTTGGTCAGAATGTTTTTCTTAACAATATCAAGGCCGAGTTTTAGGTGTGTATGATAGAAATGCAATACTGCTACAGCTTCTGGAGTTTCACTTTTTTATATTAATCTAGGTCATGTGCGTCCAAACAAGATCACTTAGTCAAATCTTAAAAAAAAACGTAATACATGAACCACTCTACAGGTCACATTTATAATATTAATCTTATTCATAATTCATATCATTGTTCAGAATGTTTATCTTAACAATATCTCGGCTGAGTTCAAATCTGAGTCAAGTGCATCCAAAAACCAGGTCTCGCGATCTTATCTTAAAAAACCATGTAAGCTCCCTAGAGACCACATATTAAACTCAATCTTTATTACACTCTATAAGAATGTTTCTTCACAAAGTCGAATTTGAGAAAAACCCTGTTTCTACTTTAGAGACCAAATTTATAACTCAATTTTGATTAAACTTGGTTAGAATGTATATCTGGATAAAATAAAATATAGACCGAGTTGAAATCTGGGTCACATGCATCCAGTAACTAGGTCACCTGACATTATCTTATAAAACCTTGTTACCAATCTAGACGAATTCCATTTTCTGAATCATGTGCTTTAATAACTAGGTCATCAGGTCAAATCTAAGTGAAACCTTGTAACCTCTCTAGAGACCACATTTGAAACTCAATCTTTATTACACTTCGTATTATTTTTTCTCTCTTCACAAAGTCAAATTTTGGAAAAAACCCTGTTTTCTACTCTACAGACCACATGTTTAACTAAATCTTGATGAAACTTGGTTAGAAAGTATAATTGGACATTATATAGACTGAGTTTAAATCTGGGTCACATGCATCAAATAACTAGGTCACCTGACATATTCTTGGTTAAACCTTGTTACCAATCTAGACGAATTAAAATCTGAATTATGTGCATTAATAACTATGTCATCAGGTCAAATCTTCGTAAAACATTGTTTCAACTCTAGAGGCCAAATTTATGACTCATCCTGTCACGATGAAACTTGGTCATAATGCTTATCTTTATCAAGGCTAAGTTTTAATCGGGTTCACTTGCGTCCAAAAACTAGGTCACAAGGTTAATCTTATAAGAATTTTTCTACTACTCTAGATGCCACATTTAAGACTCAATCTCATTGAATCTTAGATGTTTATCTGGACAATACTTATGCCTGGTTAAAATCTGGGTCGTGTAAACAAAAAATTAGCTCACTTGGCCAAATCTTAGACAATCCTTGTTACTTCTCCAGAATCCTTATTTCAGATTTAATCTCTGTGAAAATTGGTCGATGTTTATTTTGACATACCTCGGCAATTTAAAATCCTGGTCATATGTCCAAACTATCCCCAGGTCAAATCTTTAAAAAACACTTTTTACCACTCTATGAGCCACATTTATGGCTCAATCTTGATGAGATTTGGTCAACATGTAATCCTGATAACTTCTTAGTTGTGCTAGAATCTTGGTAGCATGTGTCCAAAAACAAGGTAATCAGTTCATATCTGAGAAGAACCTTGTTACCACGCTAGAGGCCACAAATATTACTCAATGTTGATGAAACGTGGCCAGAATGTGTATTTTGACTATATATAGGCCTACTTTTAATCTGGGTAACATTCATTAAAAAACTAGGTCACCAGTTCGAATCTTAAGCAAATCTTGTTACCACTTAAGTAATAAATTTAAGCTTAATGTAACATAATTATGATACAACTGTTGTCAATATTAAATATAGGATTGAAGCAGTTACTCCCCTTTAAAAGCTATTTTATTAATGATGGTTAAGTTAAATTGTGTGTATTATTTGTGTGTTATTGTTTTTAGAGATTCAACTGTTCTTATGCCCCGTTTCGAAGAAGACTGCATATAGGAGATACATTGTATGTCTGTACGTCTGTGCGAAATGTCCTTTCTCAGCCATAACTTTTCCAGATATTGATGGATTTTGAAAAACTTTGCACAAATGTACACCATCACACGACGACGACTTAAAGTTTAACGATGCAATTTGGCGATAAGACAGCTTGTTCGGGTTGTTACTTTGTCATTCATCATGCTATTTTAAGATAACTTACCACAACTATTTGGAGATTTTGGAGATGCCATTTTGTTTGTCACAGCCGTCTCCTTACCTCAAAGGTTATAGTAACACTTACAGGTCACAGTCAAATTAGGCCATAAGACCGTTTGTAAATTCCTGTCTCAGTCATACTTTTGCCATATATTTATGAATTTTAAATAACTAGGCACAAATGTAATTCCTCATAAGACAACTTGTCTTGTGTTACACTCAAATCCTAAAAGGTCAAGGTTACACTTTAAAGATAAAATTTGGCCATGAAATGACCAGCTGTATGAGAACAGAAGATTTTTTAAGTGTAACTGTTATTTTCGAACATTTTCTGTTGCTATGGCAAATCCAGTTTTCCATATTTTCAGATAATGCATATGGACTTTTGTAAAATGACCATTTAAGGGACATTCCTGTTTTAAATGATCAAAGTCCACCCAATAAATTGTTGATGAGAACAAAAGACTATGACTGAGACCATGGTTCATTATGTACTAAATTGTGATAACAAGCCTTTAAAACAATATACACGTTTGTAACAATGACGAGTTATTAACAAGGATTTGTTTTGTAATTACTTAGGGAACAGTAAATATTACTTTCTGTTCTGATTCATAGTCTTTATAACTTTTCCAGGATAATATAAATTAAGAGAAATTAGTGTATGTTTCTGCAAAAAGTCAGATCCACTAAAGAGCTTATATTTCTTAAGAGGTAAAATAAACGACAGTGATTTATATTTTGATCACACTAAGATGTATGCCTGAAGAGGTGTATTTGGCAAACAAATGATTCCAGTTTATTAAAACATTTTATTGAATTCTGTAGTATTGTTCTTCCAAAACAAAAGTTGTTTAGTGTTATGACTCCAATAGGCTATAAAAGGCATACATATGAAAATGGAACAAATACTGAATAACATTTATTTATTAAAAAAAAAATAAAAATACATAAACATATTTAACTCTCAATTATTGGAAATTCATTATGAAACACATCAGTATTTATGAATTATCAAATATTAATATATATCCAAATTATTATTTAACATAAACATGTATAACCATTTATTAAAAATGACAAAGCAATACTAAAAGAACTAATGAAAAACACAATTAAAGGTATTTTTCAAACATGATTGTTTCAACCATTTCAATCTTATGCGCATTAAGACATTTTCAAAATAAACTTTACAAACGATAACCCGAATGTGTTTTCCCTAATCTAGGTATAAACTTCTATTAATAAATAAGCCATTGAAAGAAAAATTCAAATTTACATTTATAAATGTATTTATATCAATTTTTCTTCCACTGGCAGAGCTATTGCAAGTCCATGACAATGATTTTACTGTTATCACCTAGTCCCACAATGATCTGGTTTCTCTGAGTGTTGAAGCAGACAGAAATTGGTTTGCTAAGTTTATCTTTATTTGAAGCCAGAGTTGTCAGTTTCTTTCTTCCGTCACCATTAACCTGTATGACAGTATTGGAGGAGAATCCGCAGACTAGAACTTGTCCTGCAGGTGTGACATGAACATCATATGGCTGTTGCAGTTCAGAGTCCTCAAAGGTTGATATAAGGGTCCCATCTGTAGCCAGAGTGATGAGCTTATGCATGTCATAGTTGGTGCAATAGATTTTGTCTCCGACAGGACTAATTGCACATCTTAACACTGAAAAATATGTAAAATGTTATATATAAGTAAATCGCGATGATAGAATATGCATTACGGTTTTTGTTCCTTTGTCTCGTTTTTGTTTAAAAAGAATTTCAAAATGTTCATTAGTGTCTACAAATCAACAATAGAAATCATCTTGTATTTGTATTTATGAAGAAATATATTTACCTAAATAAGTGGCACAAAAAATACATTTACCTCTAAAAGAGGCACCTGCATCCTCATAGAGCTTTTTCACAAGTGATCCAGTCAGAGTGTAGTGGTACAGGGCAATGCCACTGGTGACATACAATGCTCCCTGATGGTGGGCAATACCAACAGCAAAATGCTGTAATGAAAACTTCCTCCCACTCACCAGCTGCCCATTGCTAACAGACATAAACTGCACATCACGGTTATTAAAGGTTACAGACACCTCACTGGATTTGATATGGCAAATGCTATATGGACAATCAGAAACTTCACAGTGACTGGACACATTGTAATGCTGGTCCAACAGCTTTACTTTTTTGTTATAGTTATCTGCAACAATGACCTGGCCATTAGGCAGGCTGCATATGCCACTGATGAAGTAAGTTGAACTTGTGTCACTTGGTATTCTGACAGTAAACTCCGATTTCATTTTGGCAGTCAACGTCTGGTCTGGATTTATCTTGAGTTTGAGAGAATGCATACTGTCTACAATCCTCCCTAGACTAGACTGTTTAGACAGGTACTGCTTAATGTCAGTGTTTGCTTGGAATATTATTGAACTCTGCAACTTCACTGTGTTATCCTTCAGATATGACTCAGACTCTTTTATTTTGTCCAGACATTTTCTGCTGGCTATGAACTCAATTTCTTTCTTGCTCTTATTAGAAAGTTCATTTACGGCTTCACAGAGTGTTTGCAAGTCATCCTTCAGTCTGCTGCAGTTTTCAACATCTTTCTTAACTGAGGTTAGCAATGTGCACCGAATTTCATTTAGTTCTTTCATGGTAGCATTTTCTAGTTCATCCAAAGCAGCATTTAATTTCTTTCGCAGGTCTTGTACTTCTTTCAGTTTTTCACAACTTGCTACCTCTATGGACTGAATGTTGGCCTCTTGTGTACTCTTGAACTTATTAAGTTCATCAACAATAGTTTGAAGATTGTTTGACAACTGCTGCATATCCAATGACAAGTTTTTGACTGACTCAGAAATTAGAGCCACATTTGTGCATTGTCTGAAAAGGCAAACAGAATCATAATTATCACAAGTATCATTTATCCGTATGAAATACCTAACTGAAATTAAAACATTTCACATTATCAAATTTATAATATTCAAATCAGGGTATGTTTTTAACATTTTGAGCCAAGATTAAAAACTTGTCCAAAAAAGAATAAAACAAATCCTCACTGCGGTACACAGTATTAAGTTTTATAAAAAAGAATTTTACAGTAATGGTGTGCCATATACATATAGTCCTATACCAATTAAAATCTTGATCAGTTAAAGATTGTGAATAACAAAATATGTATGCTTAACTTTGTAATCTAGACATTTAACAATAATCTCTTCAAACATTGCAATTAGCAACAATTTAACATTATTTAGAATAACTGTTAAAATGCACATAATAGCTGAAGTGCAGCTGAATAATGAATATAAAGACAGATATTTTATTGATTCCAGTGAAAGCAGCCAACTTTCTATAACCTCAATAACTTACAGACAATATACTTATCCCAGAATGCACGAGACTTTGGAAAAAAAACACTTATACCAAGCTACACACAAGCTGACAAATTGTATGTACCAATGGCTGATTCATTAAAAAAATAACGGTTGATATGGTATGTGAGCTTTGTTTGTAATGTCTGAGATTTTTGGGTTTTCCCCTGTCTATTCAATGGCTGTGTGTATTAAAACTTACCTGTGATTCAGTGAAACACAATCAGAGCAACACAGCTGAGTGTGGTCCTGACAAAACATGTTCAGTTTCTTGTCTTTGTGGACATCACATTTCAGTAGCCAATCCTCCATTGTCTTTGTAAGAGGCCATTTATTTGTATCTCCTCTTCCATATTTGGAATGGTTTGCATATATTTGATCATGATGATACATGCACTTTTCGCAGAAAAACTTTGTACACGTAGCACAAAAGTAATCAGCACTTTCATGAATAGTTTTACTTTCGCAACCGCCACAAACAAAGTCGTTCACTAAATCTGAACTGTTATGACCTGAACCCACAGAAGTTGCCATTTTGCAATAAACATTTAGAACTGTCCTTTGTTTGAAATCCTACTTTTTCACTATTCATATGATACCTTCTGTATAAACAGAATGAGTATTTATGAAATGCACACAGTTTTTAGTTAGTATATTCAACAATGTACTTAACTTAACCTTGTAAATAGCTGGAAATTGTTGCCTGTTTAAGCTCACAACTGACTTAAAATCAACACTGCAGTACAAAGTCCATAGTCCAGTTATAAATAGAGCATGCAGTATACATTTCGCTTTGCATTTTGCTGATAAAACTGGGACAAACCATTTTCTGAAAATAGGGTGAAATATGATATTTTCAGTTAACAAGCTTTGAAATGGGTAGTTTCAAAGTGTTTGATATAATTACATTTATTGATTTAATAGTTCTCTCTTGCATTTTGTACCAACTGTTCTGATCAAACTGGATTAGGAAATGTTAGAACCCTGAATAATATTATTGCAATTAATTTAGGATTAAAGTCTGGACTACACATTTAAACCTGTCTCAAATCAGAAGTCAACGCACACCGTGGAGTTTAATCTGCACACCATTCAATTTAATATAGGTCTTTCTCTATCACATTTAATACTCGCGTGCATCTCAGATTGTGTAGTCAAGATAAATTGAGAACTCAGAAGTCTGTATTAACTTTAAATGCACTATTTTGGTTAAAGATAGAAACACATACAAGTGATACTTAGATAGATGCTTAGATAGATGGATGCTCCACATAAAAATACGCCCAATGTAAGACGTTGATGAATAATTATATATGTTAAATACCTTTTTTAAATTAAATAATTGTAAAATATTTTATGAGATTAAGAAACTATAATCTGACAACTTATCAAAATTCATAAATAACCCCCAATTGCTGTACTTTGTGATCAAAATTCATAAATAACCCCCAATTGCTGTACTTTGTGATCAAAATGCATAAATAACCCCCAATGGTTTTAATTGGTGCAGTATTCAAATTCAAAGCCAAAATCTCAATAAATATTAGGACAATCTTGAGGGAAAATATTTTACAGGGTTACACACAAAACCAGCAATGCTGTGATAACAGGAAATGGATTGAAGTATTAAAAACATTTGCCATTCTTTTCACTATCAATGTATGCACATAGTTACTCATGGGGCTGCATTTTTCATCTAATCTTGATGAAACTCGGTCAGAATGTTTATCTTGACAATATTTAGACCATGTTGGAACCTGGGCCATGTGCGTAAACAAACATGGTCAGATCATTGGGTCAAATCTTAGAAAAACACTGTAACCACTCTAGATGCCGCATTTATGACTCAATCTTTATGAAACTGGTGAGAATGTTTACCTTGAAAATATCTACACTGAGTCCTTATCCGGGTGATGTGCGTCTTAAAACTTGGTCACCTGCTAAAATCTTTGCAGAACCTTGGTTAGCACTCTAGAAGCCACATTTATGACTAAATCTTGGTGAAACTTGGTCGGGATGTTTATCTTTACAATGTCTATGCATTGTTTGAATCTGTGTCATTTGCGTCCAAAAACTTTTTCACGAGGTTAAATCTAAGAAAAACCTTGTAACAACTCTAAAAGTCACATTTTTGACTTAATCTTGATAAAACTGGTTAAACAATTTATCTCGAAAATGTTCAGGCAGAGTTTGAATCTGGTCATGTATGTCCAAAAACTATGTCACCAGGTCAGATCATGGAAAACCTTGTAAACACTAAAGGGGCCACATTTATGACTCTATCTTGATAACAAGGTCATGTGCGTCAACAAACTAGGTCTCCGGATCTTATCTTAGAAAAAACTTTGTTACCTCTCTAGAGGCCTCATGTGTTACTTAAACTTAATGGTGAGAATGATTATCTTGTCAATAATTATCTTGACCAAGTTAAAATCTTGGTCATGTGCGTCGAAAAACAATGTGTCCAGGTTAGATCTTAGAAAAACCTTGTAACTACTCTAGAGACCACATTCATGACTCAATCTTGATGAAACTTGGTCAGAATGTCTATCTGGATAATTTATAGAATGAGTTGGAATCTGGGTCACATACATCCAATAACCACGTCAAATCTTAGTTAAACCTTGTTACCAATCTAGGCTGAGTTAGAATCTGAGTCATGCACGTTTAATTACTAGGTCATCAGGTCTAATCTTGGTACAACCTTGTAACCACTCTAGAGGCCACCTTTTGCCTAAATCTTTATGAAACTTGGTCATTATTTTTTGCTTGACAATGTCTAGGCCATGTTTGAATCAGTTTCATTTGCCTCCACTAGGTCACCAGGTCAAGTTTTATAAGAATTTTGTTACTTCTCTAAAGGCCGCATTAATGACTAAATCTCATTCCATCTTAGAATCTTTATCTTGACAATATTTTGGCTTAGTTTGAATCTGGGTTCTGGCTTTAACAAAATCTAGGTCACGAGGTTGAATCTTAGACTATCATTGTTACTACTCCAGAATCACATTTCAGATTTAATCTCAATAAATACATTGTATGTGTTGTAGCAAGTGTTTTTGAAAATTTAGTAAAGATTGAAAGCAAGTAGTTCACTTGCTATCAATTTTTGTATTTGTATTCATGTATGTATTTGACTAAAAAATCACAGCCAGTCTTAAATAAAAAATGCCCATTGTTCTCCAATTGTTACATGTACAAATTTAAAACAGAAATCAAATTCATTACATCAACAAAATATGTTTTTACAAAAAAAATCCTTTGATTTTGTACAATTCAGAAAAAGTGGTTTAAGAGTTCGTGTCGATCGCCAAGGAAAGTTGCCACGAGATGTTGCTAACGGCGACGAAGTGTTTCCGCATTGGAGGGAGGTGTGAGAGGGATTCCACCGAGGATGACTGGCTTTACAACTACATGATTGACAAGTGCATGGAAAAGGCAGGAAAACCTTTAGCCGATTTCCTGCCATACTATTTTAAGGTAAGCATATCTTTAGCACATCCTTTTTAGTTGTTTTATTCAAGTTGTTCTTGTGCATATAAATGAACAATAGAAAGACCACTTAAAAGTAATATTTGTTAGATGTTGGTGAATACATAATACATAATGCCTTTACATTTATTTCATGTAATATTACTATAATAATGCCCCCCTTACATTACCTATTGGCTGTATATAGTCAGTATCAAACTGAACTCGTGGTCGTCTGTACCGTTTGCGCCGCTTCACTCCAAATGAAAATTATTTACTTTTGTGCAACATAATCTATTTTTCTACATTATGGAAAATAGTTTTGTTATTTATAAATGTTTATTGACCGATCATTTCAAGAACAAACTTACAGATGGCGTTTCACTCTCAACCCTTGACGTTTTCTGCCATCAGGCTCTAGAATGTGTGCATGAAGAGCAAGCCTCCTACGCTTAGAAGATCGTCTTCACTTTCACGGCGCCCCATCTGGCAGTGGAAGCACTGGAGGTAAAAGAGTTAAACAAATTGAGCCTCGCTTTGGGAAAACAGGGTTTAATGCATGTGCGTTAAGTGTCATCCCAGACAAGCCTGCGCAGTATGAACAGGCTAATCAGGGACGACAGGCATCATAATCTCTAACACTTAGATGTCTCGTGGACTATTTTTTTAGTCAAGTTCTGACGTCATATTTTCCATAGATATTATTTGTTTTATATAAGTAGCAAGGTACATGTTTTTATACAAGGTACATCGTTACTCCTTTGATTCAATGCTATATTCCAATGAAAAGGGATCTTGATGCTTTCCTTATATGCCCTTTATTTGTTCGATAAGCAAATTCAAAACTCCATAGTTGAAAAACTAGGATCGTGTAAAAATATACGTTGATGAAGTAGAAGAAGACCATGTTCTGTTTAATCTCTTATCTGAGTTTATTCAGTGGTGGAAATTTACAGTAGTTGGACTTTAAAATCTGACAAAGAAACAAAGCAGCATTAATGCATGTGACAGCTCATGTTACAAATCATTGTTAACATATCTGTTCTGTTCAGTAAACAGAAGTTTTAACAAATTGAAGTTTTTCTTGCCAACAGATGTACTACCGTATCATGCATGTGACCATCCTCAAAGTGTTGGGAAACCAGCTGATGCAGCAGACCACAACTACAAGTTGTATTCACAGCATCTCCATGCAGCCGAGGCATTACCGTTTGTTGGCAGGATTTCTTTCTAGCTCACCTCAGCACAACTTGCTGTGATGCCTTTTTTTCTATGGTGCGTCGCCAGTATTTGCCTTGTGCTTACGCTAGAGGCCACAAACACAATTAAGTCACTAGGTCGAAACCAAGAAACAGTTTGTAAACACAGCAGAGGCCAAATGTATGACCCAATCTTCATGAGACTTGGTTTATTGTGATTTGTTCCAAAACATGTCTGTTAGTATTTTCCTTGTATTAAGTCTATTGTGAAGCCTTGTGAACACTACCTGCTCAGAACAGTTTTGTTCCATGAGGTCTAAGTGAGCGCATAAGGGCCGTTGACCCTCTTGTTGAATATGGTGTATACATAGACTTACATTTATTCATGTATGTCAAACTTTACAGTTTGGAATTGAATTTGTTTTCAAAACATATTGGTAATATCCTTGGGGATATAAGTGGACGTCAACACAAATAAAAACTACAACATGTATGTGTTGTATGCCTAAAGAAAGTTGTATCTGACATAATAATTTTATAATTTGACATGACATTGTTTGCATGTGAAAGCAATGTTAGGTGTAGAAAAAGACCTTTTATGTTTTGTGCAACCGTCATCTCAAACTTGATTAGATCAAATTAATAATATATTTTTTTTTACGCTGATCAGAACCTTCCGTTGTACATTTCCTGATGCTTTTTTTTTTTTTTTGAATTTATAGCGTTTATTCACCTCCATACATTACAAAGTGTAGCGTTAGTTTACATGTTATTCTGTTAGTATACAATATAGTTTTTTAACAATTCAAATAAATAATATAATAGAGGTAAATAAAATCCATGCATTCCATTTTATAGACACAATCATACAGTTCACACCCACACAGACACATACATGCGATGTTATGATACAAAAAAGACAAATGTTTGGACTTCAGAAATTCCTAAGCTTTAATCAAACGTTTGGACTTCAGACAATTAAAAACATTAATCAAACGACCATGGTATTAAATATTTTAAGTAAACAACACAATTTACAATAACACTGTTCTATTGATCTACAAAATGTTTTACAATTGACCAGTCAAGTAGTTTCTTTTCTTTACATTTAGTATCAGATTGAATCTCCCATGCTACGCAAAGATAATTATTCAGCCCCCTTATTGAAGGTAATAGACCCTTTCTCTGGCATACAAATATATACTTTTCAATTTCAAGAATAAGAATATTAATATCAGTCATGTTAATACTTGCACATCCAAATAACATTGTTTGACATGAAATATCAGTACATTTTTGTTTGGACATTATGGGATCTTAAAAAATCTACAACATAATAAACCATTCTCTTTGTGAAAATGCAGTCCCAGAATATATGTGATAGGGTTTCTTCATTTTCTTTACAGAAAGAACATAAATTGTCATGAACAATGTTCATTTAAAAAAACAAAGATTAGGTTCCTAGGATTCTGTGAACAAATCTTGTCTGGAACCACTGAGTGTATGTGTCTCTAGATATAATAAAAACAAGTGAATGCACTTTTGTCCATTCAACGTTATTAAAAAGTGTATTCCATTTTAAATGGCATGTGGGTATATCTGTATTGTAGCTAAAACATTTATAAACAAGTTTGTTTTGATTATATCCAAATACAATGTTATTCAAGTAAAATGATATAAATGCACATTGTATATTTGGCTTTTTAATTAATGGAAGTCCTGATAGTCTGATAAATGCATTCACAGTTCTAATTAAACCTTCATAAAAAAAGAAAGTTAATTTTAACGCCAATGAGATTTTCTAATACAGATTGTTTTACAAATTCTCCAGAAGTGCACATTATATCTCTTACATATCTAATTCCCCTATCATACATATTTTTGTTATATATAATATTCACACCTATCTTAAAATTGTGGTTATAAAATAACGGCATATCAAGGATATCTTCACACTTACTGACATTTTGTTTATTAATATACTCAACGTAACATGTAAGGACATCTCTCCAAAAACAATTTTTT
>VMBQ01001791.1:130890-163754 GCA_007657795.1 Dreissena rostriformis
ACAGGGAAAGTGTGAGTAGGTTTACTGACCACAATATGTGCACTTGTTAGTGGTAAACCATCTTACACAGGGAAAGTGTGAGTAGGTTTACTGACCACAGTATGTGCACTTGTTAGTGGTAAACCATCTTACACAGGGAAAGTGTGAGTAGGTTTACTGACCACAATATGTGCACTTGTTAGTGGTAAACCATCTTACACAGGGAAAGTGTGAGTAGGTTTACTGACCACAATATGTGCACTTGTTAGTGGTAAACCATCTTACACAGGGAAAGTGTGAGTAGGTTTACTGACCACAATATGTGCACTTGTTAGTGGTAAACCATCCTACACAGGGAAAGTGTGAGTAGGTTTACTGACCACAATATGTGCACTTGTTAGTGGTAAACCATCTTACACAGGGAAAGTGTGAGTAGGTTTACTGACCACAATATGTGCACTTGTTAGTGGTAAACCATCTTACACAGGGAAAGTGTGAGTAGGTTTACTGACCACAGTATGTGCACTTGTTAGTGGTAAACCATCTTACACAGGGAAAGTGTGAGTAGGTTTACTGACCACAATATGTGCACTTGTTAGTGGTAAACCATCTTACACAGGGAAAGTGTGAGTAGGTTTACTGACCACAGTATGTGCACTTGTTAGTGGTAAACCATCTTACACAGGGAAAGTGTGAGTAGGTTTACTGACCACAATATGTGCACTTGTTAGTGGTAAACCATCTTACACAGGGAAAGTGTGAGTAGGTTTACTGACCACAGCGATAAAACAGAATTCCGTTGAACACGAATAAAAGTTAATACTAAGAAAAAAATATATAACAACGAATTTCAAAGAGTACAATTTATTGCAAACCGGCCCCAGTCGTCTCAGATCTGTTGATGACTCGAAAAATTTTCCCATTCTATTTACATTAAAGAGCCGTTTCTTAGAATTGTTAACTCCCTTCTTATATTCGCTAAAGTATAACTTCCATTCAATCTATCCCTTTGGCTCTGTGTTCACGCTCGCTGGAACTTATTCCTTCTGCGTAAATGGACTTGTCAATGTAGTTCATATAACATACACTATTATCGCAATATTGTTTCTTGTGATAAATGAGAAAAAATTGTATGGATGTGCTTTTGGTCGAAACTTTTGTCTTTTTCTTTTGCGTTTCAATAGTTTATTTCGTCATATGCGCAGGTATCAACCTCCGCACAGAAATTTGACTGGTAGGTGACCGCCTTGCGAAGTTCGCACAGGTCTGTAGTGAAAGAACGACAATTCTGATAGGAGATTGCAACGTTTACTCTCTTGCATTATCCACACTCATTTGAACATTAATAACTTTTAATTCATATGCGACTGCCGGATTTGCTTTAAACATAAGCCGTATAAAAACAACTTGTTTAATGTCTTTGAAAACATATTCGTAAGGGGAAGTTATTCCAACACTACCTTTACCCGGTGTAAAAGGGAGATAAGATATTGTACATTATGCTACTATATACATAAATAACCAAATAGAATAATAATTGAGCATTTCCGCATAGTTTCCGCATTAAGACCTTCGTTGTTCTATCTACATGTGTGATCCAACTATCCACAAATCAACAATAATACATGGTGTGTTTAGGGGTTGTTTTTTATGATAAAGTTCTGCAACGACAACTTCGCATAAGTGAGATAACAATTGCCGCGTTACCATATATGAGTCGCGTCGTCTCTAGTCAGTAGCTACCCTATCCGCTTATGAGACCACGAAACACTTCTTTACTAAATAAGGGACAGTGTAGCTTCTGACCAGACTGCGCGAACGCATATGACAGAATACCCATTTTCGCATGACGCGGTTCATATAATCCTTAAAACCATCGGCGGGTCCTCATCGTCAGGATATAATCGCAGCGTAGTAACAACTATGAGGCAACCTCTGCTAAATTGTTCAGTCTAAACAAAAGAACCAAAACAAATGGTATACCTTGAACTCAGGTGAGCGATTCAGGCCATGGTGGCCCTCTTGTCTTTATTTCGGTTGGAGGCTGGCATTTTTTCTCACAGATTTAGTTCTAACCAGATGCGTTGCGTAAACACTTTCAGATCGTACCATCGACATTTCCTCGGTGTTACCGTAACCCGAATAACCAGCCTAGATAAAAATGGGTTAATGGGAAATATATCACTTCATTTTACATCGTGCTGTTTGAAATAAATACCTTTACAAGATTGGTTTGAATGTAGCGGCGATAAATGTGATAAATGTATTGCTAGAACTTCAATGATAAACACAACTTAAGCATAATTATCTGATAAAAATGATAATAAGTAAATGTTTTACTAGTAGTCCGCCATTAAAGGAACTTGTTCATAGATTGTTGACATTACAATTTTAAAAAGTTTTGTCAAATATTCTAAAAATAGAAGAACCGTGTACACCAGGGAACGAATTAACACTTATGACATACGGAAACTGCATTTTCGTTTATGAGTCAGTATTAGAAATGAATTGATAGAATAAACATTAATAGTGACAAACACGAAACGATCGAATAATTCGGAGTGCTTACGTCGTCATCGTTGACCACCTGTTTGGCGTATACACACTTAATATAATAATGACTTAAGACCAAGATTATATTAATTTTGATAGCTGTAAAAACGATATTATGCGGTCATAATTTACAATGGGGCATACAAAGTTATTAAGCCCGTCTGAGTTTCGTCCATTGAAGAGCCTTCTACTTTAAGCCTGTATCGTAAGAGCTGACCCTAGTATAATTATCGGGTTCATTTAATCACCTGATTTTAAAGCGGATGGTTGTGAAAGTAGGGTCGTGAATGTACTTTAGTACTTGTTTAAAATATGAAACTTGGAATACGGATATACTACGACTGTGAGTGGATGCTCTAACATTTTAGTAAGTGCAAGTAATATTTTATTTTATAATAAATTAAGTTATTATTGAGTTCTTTTCTTCGGTTATTTTGTATGATTCCAAGTGTAAAATACGCATAAAAATCTGCGTTAAGTGCACTATTATTTGAGTTTACTACCGATTTCGGGTGAGTCATATGTTTGTTTGAAGTAAAAAGAAATAAATCACGTGCGGAAGGTGATCGATACTTTCAATTTGAATGGGTACAGTCAGAACATACCATATCCCATGATTGCTTTAATTGGCATGTTTCACCTATTTGGGAAAGGGACCGGAGCCCTTTATATTTGGAAAAGTCGAGTCGTATTGTTTTCTGTTGCTAGTAAATAATATAAAATTGAGGATATAAGTGTTTTGATTGTTTTTTTACTGAGGTTTAACTCATAGAGCGAGATGGGAAGGGAAAGTGAACTGAATGTTGCGATTTAAAAAAATAATAATAATTTGGAATTCTTAAATTGAGAATTTGGGGCAGTCATATGATTTTTTGTATTTATTATTTTAGATTAGGACTGAGGCCGAATCTTGCGACACATTTATGATGAAAAAAATAATTTATTGTATGCGCTTTAATACATGTCTACTAGTAAAGGGAACATACCTTAGGGAAAAGGTATGCGCTTAAATTATTTAGAAAGGTATGTGTGACGCTACATTAAAAAAATCGATTAAATACAACTAGCGTCTAGAGCATCTGACCCTTATCCAGTGCAGACTACAAGTATTTCGTCTTAGATTAGACTTTACCCTGTGCAATTTACTGCAAGTTGATAAATTGTAAAACCGGTTTTCGCGACATCCATTGCAAGTTGTACATGTGTCCCACTTAACCTCGCAGTCTTGACAATCAAGTGGTTTAAGCAGAACGGGAATGTGTGTTTCGATTGTTTTCAAAAACGATATTTCACACGTCCTTGTGTATTTCTGTACCAGTTTGTTTTGTAAATTATGTTAGGTGGTTCAAATTTCATTAAGTTCCTTGTTGATTGTTGTTATTTTTAGATTTCGACGTTGAGAGTAGCGAAACACGGACATTTCGAGGAATTCTGACAATCCGCTTGTGCCGGGAAATAAAGCAGTACATTTAAGAAATTATAAAGAAATAACTCTTCTCAGTTATATAGCGCATTCTATTTAGGAATTAATCCGGATATACAACGCGGATAAATACGTTTTTTTTAATCTTTTAATTTAGTTATACGGCACTATTTATATAAAAAAAAGACAAAAAAGAATACATATAATACCGTAATAATAATTATTAATGAATCAATTGAGCATGAGAAAAGGCACGTGAAAAGTGAGCGTGTGACATAAACGTGTGCGACAATAGATATACTTGTGAATGATGGTGTATGTTCTCTGGATACTGGTGCTTGGACTTCTCGCGCACGAGACTGCGGCTGCGACGAAGAAACCTCACATCATCTTCATCTTGACGGACGACCTAGGTAATATATTGTTGACGCTATTTATATAAGTAGGTTCTTCATACAATTTATACTGAAATACATTATATTCGTTTACTGGTGATACAAAATACAATAACAGGGGAACATTCACCCCCACCGCCGCTGCTGCTGCTGGTGCTAAGACTATAATAATACCACTGCGTCTGCAATTACTTCTACTACTGCTACTGCTGCTGCTACTACTGCTGATGCTGATGCTACTACCACTACTACTTCTTCTTCGACGACGACGACTACAACTACTTCTACTGCTACTAGTTATACTTCTGCTAATGCCGATGCGTCTACTAAAAATGTAACATGCCACCAACATTTTACGTACAAAGTAAATGGTCTTTCACATTCGTGGTCCGAGAGGTTATCGACTTTTTCTACCCAATATCGGTTATCGGGAGTAAAAGTTGCTAATGTTTGTGAACTTAATGCACTTTGTAAGAAGTAGTTTAAATGATAACATTGTATTGCCTTAGTATTGTATCATATGTATCGATTGTATCTAGACCGTGATCTTTCTAACGTACAGAGGAAAGCCACGGAGTATAGATGAACTGAGTACATATCCACCATGTTCCTACTCGAATTTTCTTTAGAAATTTCCACAACGGGCCTTTTTTATTAAATAGATTTTTCAAAATCCTAACATACTGCAGTTTAAGTGTAAATGTTGTCGTTCATCGTTTGAATCTGGTAAAGACAGTGCCTTTTATGATAACTTAAGTTTAATACACAACCGGAATTTTCACTAGACACATGTTACTTGATTATTTTACTTTATATGATATTCCGTCAGCGATCTGTGAACATCGGACCAGGTTAGTATGGTGTGTTACAATGACATTGCTGTACGGTGAGTAATTCTTATGATATGTATGCACGCTTGCCATGTACGTTTGCCTTGATACACAGCGCTTAAAGTTAACATGAGCATTATTCATTGTATAAATAATTTAAATATGCATCCATGCATAGTTGAACGAATCCTTTGTAGTATAATATATTTGAAAAGTCGGAACGTAAGGACATTTCGCCACTTACTTTCATTTAAAATATAACTTGTTACGTGTTTTATTGTCAAAAGCCTAAATATAGAACAGATATTTAAATACGCGTTTAAAAAAGTCTTATTTCACGTATAATCAGAACGGGTATTGTACCCTCTGCATGAATGCTTTAATTAAAGGCTAAAAAGATGCACATTTTGTTATAAAGCCTTCAGAATTAACAGGACACAATTTGTGTCTCACGAAAATAAGCGATCAAACGACATTCATCATAATATACCATACGAACCTTTACTATGAAGTACCTTTATATATGCGTATACCCATTTCCCGCATTTCCAGATACTTCAGTCGTAACCTCATATATTCTAATCGCATAATCTTAACTATGCACATTCCGAGATATGGGCCAACCCGAGGCTCATAAGACATAGGCAGGCGGATATATAGAGAGGGACGGAACGGTGTTTGCCCCCCCCCCATTATTTTTTTTTGCCAAAGTTCGACTCTGTTGTTGTTGTTGATGATGATGATTATTATCATCGTTATTATTCTCACGCTTCATCAGGCCAAACACCATCTTTAGCTTTTTCCTGTATTTGAAGGCTGGAACGATGTGTCTTGGAACAACCCGGAAGTGGAGATGCCGACCCTGGACAAGCTGGCCCGAAAAGGGGTCATACTGAACTCGAGTTACACGCAGCCCACGTGCAGTCCGTGAGTATACCTGGCATCCGTTTTATCAATGAACTTACAAAGGGTTTAATTAACGACTGAAGTTTGTATTTGAATACAATCATAGGGCGATAGTGAACTCGAGGTACATGCGGCTCACGTGTAGCCTGTGATAAGTTGTAAATCAGGAGGCAGTTTCAATAAGCTCTCGTAAGTCAGTTAAGACGCGTAAGTCAGTTGCGCTTCGGGTTACTTAATATTTTGTTTTTCAAAATAATCAATGCAACTGATTTGCGAATCGTATCTTACTTATGATGATGTATTGAAACGGTCTCTAGACACAGTTTTCCACAAAGATTTAAACTTTTGACTATCATGCGAGGCAAATGATGCGCTAAGACGGTCAGCATGTTTTTATTTTATCGAAATATTTTGCCTCGAATGACAGACAATACTATATATCTGTTTTTAGCTCATCTGAGCACAACGTGCTCACGGTGAGCTTTTTTAATCGCTTTTGTCCGTCGTGCGTCGTCAACATTAACCTTGTTTTTCTAGAGGCCACATTTATCTTCATGAAACTTGGTCAGAACATGTATTAAATGATATCTTGACTGAGTTCGAAACTGGATCACGTGAGGTCAAAAAGTAGGTCACAAGGTCAAATGGAAGAAAAAGCTTATGAACACTCTATAAGTCATATTTCTAGTCCAATCTTCATGAAACTTGGTCACAAGATTTGTTCTAATGATATACCAGTTGAGTTCGAAAATGGTTCCGGTTCGTTGAAAAACATGGTCGCCAGGGAGTGGGGCAGTTTTCATAATATGGCTATAGAAAAACCTTGTACACACTCTAGAAGTCACATGTATGGTTCCGGTTCCTTGAAAAAAACATGACCGCAAGGGGCGGGGCAGTTTTCCTTATAAGTTTATAGTAAAGCCTTGTTAACACTCTATACATCACATGTATAGTCAAAGCTTCATGAAACTTGGTCAGAACATGTGTTTTAATTATATCTGTGCTTCGAAAATGGTTCCGGTCTGTTGAAAAATATGACCGCCAGGGATGGGGCACTTTTCCTTATAACCCTTGAGTAAAACCTTGTAAACACTTTATTAATCACAGGTATTGCCTTATCTTGATGAAACTTGGTCAGAATATTTGTTCTAACGTTATCTCAGCTGAGTTTGAAAATAGTTCTGGCCTGTTGAAAAACGAACTCTTTCTGACAGTATGCTATTCCCATAATCTGACAAAAGCCATTTTTAAGGAAACAAATATCAGAATGTTCTTAAACACTACAATGAAAGTTAACATCGAGAATAAGTCATAAATCTCCTTAAAAAATGGAGCCTGTCTGAATCGTTCAGGCTCAGTTAAATTTCTAGTCTACATAACTCGTTGTCATTGTTATTATTGGGTATGCGCCCCTTATGTATTTCCTATGACTCTGCATAACGTTATGTACATGTTGACATTATATTGCTTCAATCAGAACTGCACGCGGCTTTCGTTTGCCGCAGACACGTAGATTGGCAATATTGAAACAATAATTGTGTTCACAACTGCACACACATTCGACGGTGGGAAACATTTCGTTTGTTTCGTCTGGGTTATGATAAAAACGGCTTTTCTTGGTAAAACCAACAGGGGAACATGTAACAAGTGTAAACAGATTCGAAATATTAAAAATCATATTTATTTTGACGTTTGCAATGATGATTAAATTTGTTTATTATTAATATTGTTAACTTGATTTTTTAAAAGGGCTTTTTTGAAATGGATCCTATTTAATGGTATTAACTTATAAACCTGACTGCATCATTCATTTAGCCCTTTATTGCGCTCTTGAGACTTATCATTCTCATTCTCATTCAATTACAGAACCGTGCTGTTATGCCAAGATCGTTTTACGAGATTGATGCTGAATTCAGCCGTTTTATCGGTAGACACGACCATGAAGGCTGAATTATCTTAATGTGCCGATTATTCAATTATTATTCAATGCACCCAAACAGGCCACTCCTAGTTAAATTGTTCGTGACGGCAATTTAGATTGACACGTCATTGTGTTAAGTATACCATAGCATTTTAAATCAAATTATTTGTCTTTATCCGCCTTTGTGTTTGCATTTGTGATCCAAATAAAACCATTTTTAATTCCCATATGCGCATGTACGTACCTTTATCACTAACGTATTTGTTCGTGTGCTTATGTATTTAGGTTTTTATAAATTGAAATATTAGAATATATGTCGGTTTGACAATCAATCGAACAATTATTTCAACGTAAAACTTGTTCGAATTGATTGAGGCGTATGTGTATAATTGTTATCAGTCATTATCAAATGGCGTTCGTTGAAATGAGTAACATGTATTATTATTTTGTTTAATATATATAATTTTTATGCTCCGTCAGTTTTTGGATTCTTTCTATTTTCCTCCGACAGACGTCTTTTTACGCTGTCGGCGTTTTGATTTATTTCGTAATAGTTCACGATGGCTCCAGCAATAATCCAGTTCCAATCCATGGGAAAACCTGCGTATCATCGCATTTCTCGGAACGCAATTACACGTGCTCACGTGCGCTGGTCGTTATTTTTAATGACCCCGAAATTACGAGCGCTGTCAGACGAATACTGCTGTTGTATAAAAATCGCGCTTGTTACATATTTATAGGAAAGAATAAACAATTGAACAGGTGCTTAACGTCTGTGCTATTTAAGCTCAGGCCAAACTAATTTGATTCTTTGTTCAAAGTACCCGATATATTAGGGCTTTTGATGTCTGAGTAAAAATCGACATTTTTGTAAACCTTATATTTAAGCGCTTGCAGTGCAAAGGTTGTGTTATAATTCTGGTAACATCAACGCCTCCATATCGCGTTTTCTTGGGCGCGAATTAAACAGCGTTACAGACAACGCTTCTCACGGAATATAAATAGCTCACCCATTTTGTATAAAATGGAACCATGTGCACGTCTTCACTTATTGTGTTGTTCCCAATAAAATTAAAAGTATGCCGACACATACTTTTTGCTTTTTGTGACTTGAAGTTTCACTTCATATGTATTTCGTAAAATTTATTGGGAAGTTTTACTGATATTTGTGCCTTTTCGTATTTTTGAATAATGATGTTTGTACATCGGTGGACATTCAGGTGACGGTACCCTAAATGCTCCGCAGCGACCTTTCAATTCGATGACGATATTCAGTTGTGCGTTGAACTCTTTTATGCTGTTTCGCATTAGTTTTAATTTATTGGTCACTTGCCATACATACAGGACAAAACACCAATGATCAGATTTATATTACTGGAGAAATGGGAGTTTCACTAAAACTGTTGTGTCGTTTACAAGTTGTTTATCAAATATGTTTCTGCAATGTACAATTTCCATTTCCATCGCCCCTATTTTCCCAGGTCCCGCGCGGCGATCATGACGGGTTACTACCCCTACCACCTGGGCATGCAGAAGGGTACGGTGGGCCGCTATAACCCAAAGTACCTGCCACTTGAAAAGGAAACCGTGGCCGAGGCCCTCAAGAAGGAAGGGTACGCAACTCACTTCATCGGAAAGTAAGTGAGCGCACAGTTACGTCCCGTTCAAATTCTATGACTTCACAATGTACCGTAATGTGTATTGTCTTTTCCCATCACAACATCCCATTTGGATACACTTATACACTAATGATATTCCATCTCATATCAAATCCAATATCCTATATCTTATAGTCAACCCTGAAGATTTCTAAACATGCGTCGATAAATTTCGATTATTTTAAATATTATATAAATATTATAATAATTATCTGCCAATCGGTAGATGGTTAATTGGAATATTCATCATATGAGTCGTGTTCTGAGAAACCTGGGCTCAATACTTGTGCGTTAAGTTTCGTCCCAGTTTCGTTCCAGATTAGCATGTGCAGTCCGAAAATTCAATAAAAGCGGAAAGTGTCGGTCCTGATTAGCCTGAGGGGACTGCACAGGCTATTCCGGGACGACACTTTATGCACACGAATTAAGCCCAGTTTTCCCAAAACGAGGCCCATCTAACAGCATGCAAAAGTCAAGTCATCATTCCTTCAAGTCGATAATGGTGCATATATTGTTTTCCAACCATATAGGTGGCACCTGGGTTTCTGTCACTGGAACCACACGCCCACGTACCGCGGGTTCGACTCCTTCTACGGGTTCTACAGCGGGGCCCAAGACTATTACACCCACACGCACTGTGAGTACTACGATACAGGGATTCTACGTCACGATCTGGAAACCGTACACTTGTACTAGAATGTAAAGACGCTAGATAACATAAATTGCATATCATTCATATTTTGTATACGTGGAGACGCTGTATAATTGTTGTATTCCTATTTAAATAACCTTTATACTGGCCATGATAACATGTCACACATANTAAGCGTTTCCAACACATCAAAAATAAAAGCCGGATGCTTTATAGCGGTGAGTGGTCATTTTGTGACTTATTTGATTGCCTTGTTTTTAAATTGTTCAGTAATCCGCGGTCTGCATAAGGTCGAAACGAAAATAATTGAGCCGCGCTCTGAGAAAAGGGGGTTTAATGGATGTGCGTAAAGTGTCGTCCTTTACTAGCCTGTGTAGTCCACACTGGCTAATCAGGGACAAACCTTTCCCCTGTTATTATATTTTTCGTTTCAAAGAAAGTCTCTTCTAAGCAAAAATCCCGTTTAGGCGGAAACTGTCGTCACTGATTAGCCGGTGCGGACTACACAGTATAATCTGGGACGACACCTTACGTACATTCATTAAACCCCCTTTTCACAGAGCGAGGCTTATATCATTTCTTTCCACTAACATCGCCGAAAAATAGGTCGGCTTTTGTTTCGTTTACCTTTCCTACGATTCCACACTGTAATACGAATATGCACTTACATGCTGAAATCTTCCCAACCTCTATTTACTATTCTATTTTAGTTTTGTTTTTCTATTTCAAAGTTAATTTGGTGAATGCGACAGGATGAAACAAACATTAAGGCAAACTTAATAATCAATTTAGACAATATTATTTAATTTAGCAAAAACAAAATTTAAAAAATGATCCAAAAATGTTAAGGGTTCAGCACACAAAATTAGGATCGGTCGGGTTAGTGGAAACAAAATTTCGTTGGTTGAATCAGAATAACATCTCCACATTTATTCTACATGTATAAGAAATGGATATTTAAAAAAATGAAACAAATCGATGAAGAAGTTTTATATAGCTTTGAATATAATTAAATAAACAAAAATTTAAACACAAGGTCATATAGTTTGTATAGTTGGTTAATATGAAGATTAGCGGACATGTTTGCCTCGTTCCGTTATTTAGATGTAACATTCGTACACGTCTTGAATAAACTATCTTCTTCAATACTTATAAATTAATAATTAAATTAGATTATACACTTTTATATTGCATATTTTGCATAGACACGACGTATTATAAATAATTGTGTTTGTGGTATTGTGCGAATATATCAGGGATTTGTTCAAGATTGTGACCAATTAAACATTTGCAGTATTTTGTGATAGATTCCAACATAAAAAATAGTTGTTCAGTACTTACTGCCTGTTTTACACCAGTTTATAGCTGTTGTTTGTTTTTGCAGTTGACTCTTTTTTTTCCCAAAATATAAACAATCTATGAAAAAGTCCCTTCACTTCTTCTTCCCCAGGAATGATAGCGGCTGTAGACGATGCTGTAGACCGGATGTTGATCGCTCTGCGCGCGCATAAATTCATGGAGAATTTAGTCATCGTTTTCACGTCAGACGTAAGCTTAAGTCGCTTATCTTGTATCTTAAAATAATAATGATAATTTACGGAGGTTACTTATTAACAAAACAAATTTAAACAAACAACTGTGTTAAACATTGAGACATCTTATTTTTTTTAATAGCTAGATATACGTTATATATAAACAAACTAGTAAATGTACACATTTTTTACACGGAAAATGTATGCAGAGCTTTTTTAGTCTTTTTATTGATGTGAAAATGGAAACCAGAGTTTCAGACGGGCCTTATCCAGCTAATTCTGAGAATAACCTACCAACAGTAGTGCGTTCAGTAACAGCGAACGTTCGCTACAGTTCGCGAACTTTCGCGAACGTTCTCTATTGAACGCTCGGTTCGCCGCGAACGTTCGCGAACCGAAGCGAACCGTCTCGGGGGGTAGTTCGCTATAGTTCGCTAGCGAAACCAAGATGGCGGACAAGTAAGTTGTTGTTGTTCTTCAGTGTAATTTCGATATTTAAAAAATAAATGTAGTACATAAAATGAATTGAATTATAAACATATAATAATAATAAATGTATTGTTTGGTTAAGTACTTTCGGTGTTATTAGCGATTTCCTCATCAAAATCGCAATCGATTTTCTGGGAGCCGCCATCTTGAAACGTTCGCTCCAAACTTATCGTTCACTAAGACCGAATCGGAAACGAACGATCATTGGCGAACGTTCGCTGTTACTGAACGCACTACTTATGAGCCTTGATGTGGGAAACGGGGCTTAAAGCATGTGCGCAAAGTGTCGTGCCATATAAGCCTGTGTAGTCCGCACAGGCTAATCAAGGACGACACTTTCCGCCTATGATTTTTTTTTTAGAAGTTACATTCTTTAAACAAAAATTCCATAAACGCGGGAAGTGTCGTCCCAGATTAGCCTGTACGAACTGCACAGGCTAATCTGGGACGACACTTTACGCAAATGCAAAAGGCCAGTTTTCCCGGAACAAGGCTTAAATAATTCAACAAATAATTCCGTATTTCAGAATGGGGGCGCTTCCTACGTGGCTGGGTCCAACTGGCCCCTTCGTGGATCCAAGGCAACACTGTGGGAGGGGGGAACCAGGGTACCCACGTTTGTGTACAGTAAGACGCTCCTGCAGAAAACCGGATATGTTCATGATGGGTATTACAATGTTTAGAAATAACATGTTCAAAACAGTTGTCCACACATGTTCTATGAGTACTTCTGGTGTTCAAAGCTGATGATAAATGCACTATTATTTTGTTAATGGGTCGAAGCATGTCTGTGCATTCTATAACGTCACTATTTGTTCCAATGACACTTTATCTGTTGTTTTTAATCGGCGATTTTTTGTTCCAATCTAACTACACATGTCTGTGCTTTCTAAAGCAGAAATAGTTTGTTTAAACTTAACTTAACATGTCTGTGACTTTTAAAGCAGCAATAGTTTGTTCAAATCTAACTACACATGTTTGCTCTTTCTAAAGCAGCAATAGTGTGTTCAAATCTAACTTCACATGTCTGTGCTTTCTAAAGCAGCAATAGTTTGTTCAAATTTAACTACACATGTCTGTGTTTTCTAAACAGCAATAGTTTGTTCAAATTTAACTACACATGTCTGTGCTTTCTAAAGCAGCATTTATTTGTTCAAATCTAACTACACAATCTGTGCTTTCTAAAGCAGGAATAGTTTGTTCAAATCTTACTACACACTCTGTGCTTTCTAAAGCAGCAATAGTTTTTTTTCAAATCTGACTTCACATTTCTGGGCTTTCTAAAGCGTCTCAACTTTTGTTAAAATCAGAAGACATATTTCTGCGCGTTGTAAGCTTACTTGTGTGTTCCAATGAAACGCCACATGTGAATGCTTTCTGAAGCGCCACTATTTCGTCCCAATCAAACTACACGCATGTCTGTGCTTTCTAAAGCAGTGTTTTCTTCAATCAGACGACCCCCTTGTCTGTGCTTTCAGTCTGGTCCACTCAACGGACTGGTTGCCAACCCTGGTCGGTCTTGCTGGCGGACAGACGAGTAAGTGTTTGTTAACCTAGTTCCAATGACTAGTCGCTTAGTCCGTATTAAATAATAATTCTTAAGATATAAATAATACTCAGATTCAGCATTTTTTTTTATTTTTTATTTAATGACATCAGACATGCGGTAAATAACTTGATAACGTAAGTAATTAAATTGAATTAAGTTAACTTAAGTACGATTTCCTTTATGATTGATCATTTCAATGAAGGATAAACAGTTTGTACTTAATATCACATTCGCGATATCAGTAGAAATTATTTGGCGTATATTCGTTATTTCTTGATTCGACAGGTAACCATGCATAATAATGGGAGTGTTTATTATCCTTAAAATACGATAATCCCTGTTGTGTCCCCTTGTAGATCCATTCCTGGACGGCAAGAACCAATGGCTGGCCTTCAGTAAGGGCTGGCTGTCCCCGAGGACTGAGTTCGTCTACAACATTGACGAGCTGAAACGGTCCGCCGCCATCAGGTATTAACATTTGTCGCTTGATCTATTGTTTATTCCGCCGTCATTAGGCATTACGATTGGGCGCTTGATCTATTGTAATAGTCCGCCGCCATTAGGCATTAAGATTGGACGCTTGAGCTATTGTTTATTCCGCCGTCATTAGGTATTAAGATTGGACGCTTGAGCTATTAGTATAGTCCGCCGCCATCAGGTACTAAGATTGGACGCTTGAGCTTTTGTAATAGTCCGCCGCCATTAGGCAATAAGATTGGACGCTTGAACTATTGTTATAGTCCACCGCTATCAGGTACTAAGATTGGACGCTTGATCTATTGTAATAGTCCGCCGCCATCAGGTACTAAAATTGGACGCTTGAGATATTGTTTTAGTCCGCCGCCATTAGGTATTCCGATTGGACGCTTGAGCTATTGTTATAGTCCGCCGCCATCAGGTACTAAGATTGGACGCTTGATCTATTGTTATAGTCCGCCGCCATCAGGTACTAAGATTGGACACTTGAGCTATTGTTATATACCGCCAACATTAGGTATTAAGATAAGACTCTTGAGCTATTGTTATAGTCCGCCGCCATCAGGTACTAAGATTGGACGCTATTGTTATACTCCGCCGCCATTAGGTATTAAGATTGGACGCTTGAGCTATTGTTATACTCCGCCGCCATCAGGTATTAAAATTGGACGCTTGAGCTATTGTTATACTCCGCCGCCATCAGGTATTAAGATTGAACGCATGAGCTATTGTTATAGTCCGCCGCCATTAGGTATTAAGATTGGACGCTTGAGCTATTGTATAGTCCCCCGTCATCAGGTACTAAAATTGGACGCTTGAGCTTTTGTTATACTCCGCCGCCATCAGGTATTAAGATTGGACGCTTGAGCTATTTTATAGTCCGCCGCCATTAGGTATTAAGATTGGACGCTTGAGCTATTGTTATACTCCGCCGCCATCAGGTATTAAGATTGGACGCTTGAGCTATTGTTATAGTCCGCCGCCATCAGGTATTAAGATTGGACGCTTGAGCTATTGTTATAGTCCGCCGCCATCAGGTATTAAGATTGGACGCTTGAGCTATTGTTATACTCCGCCGCCATCAGGTATTAAGATTGAACGCTTGAGCTATTGTTATACTCCGCCGCCATCAGGTATTAAGATTGGACGCTTGAGCTATTGTTATAGTCCGCCGCCATCAGGTATTAACATTGGACGCTTGAGCTTTTGTTATAGTCCGCCGCCATTAGGTATTAAGATTGGACTCTTGAGCTATTGTTATACTTCGCCGCCATCAGGTATTAAGATTGAACGCTTGAGCTATTGTTATACTCCGCCGCCATCAGGTATTAAGATTGGACGCTTGAGCTATTGTTATAGTCCGCCGCCATCAGGTATTAACATTGGACGCTTGAGCTTTTGTTATAGTCCGCCGCCATTAGGTATTGAGATTGGACTCTTGAGCTATTGTTATACTCCGCCGCCATCAGGTATTAAGATTGGACGCTTGAGCTATTGTTATAGTCCGCCGCCATCAGGTATTAACATTGGACGCTTGAGCTTTTGTTATAGTCCGCCGCCATTAGGTATTGAGATTGGACTCTTGAGCTATTGTTATACTTCGCCGCCATCAGGTATTAAGATTGGACGCTTGAGCTATTGTTATAGTCCGCCGCCATCAGGTATTAACATTGGACGCTTGAGCTTTTGTTACAGTCCGCCGCAATCAGGTACTAAGATTGAACGCTTGAGCTATTGTTATAGTCCACCGCCATCAGGTATTAAGATAGGACGCTTGATCTATTGTTATACACCTAGGTTGTCACTACATTTTGAAAACCATGAGTCAAATGACCCCGTACTTGAAATGAGCAGGGGTGAAAGGAATTCTACGGCATACTACGGAAGTCAGAGTTATTTTAATTCTGCATATTTGTTAAATGCTATGCCCAAGTTTTTATGCACAACATTGAAAGAAAAACTGATGTTACTATGCAAAAAAAAATTAAAAAAATGATGCAAGACAGATAATTCGAAGAGTTTAAAGTGAGAAGTTTTCAAACTGCTTGCTCTGAAAAGCAGGATTATGCTTCAATTTAAATCCCTGTATCCATTTATATAACTTACGGAATATACTTCATAATATAAACATCAATTAATGCTGTAATTTGCAGTCCAATGACCAGTTGTACATGCATAACATGCCGTGTTTTTTTTTAATTATGTTCACTTTCAAAGCGTTAATAGTTGAGTAAACTGCCATGGGAAGCTCTTGTTCACGTTATATGGACTAAATGTCTATAACATAAATATGTATATTTTAGTTCTCCGCCATTTGAAAACAAGTTTGCGTTTTCGTCTGTGCTTTTAAGTCTTATTGTTGTTTTATGTAGACAATCGTTTATAATTTCATATTTTAATTGTTGAGGTACTTTGGTGAAAAATACAAATAACATTGCGATATTCTTTTTTTAAGTCGATGTATATATCTCTACGATTTCAAAGTCTCCATTTGGAGGAAAAATGGTATAAAATAAACTTCCGTTGTTGTTACTTATGATACAAAAAACTTTATTAAATTGTTGTAACAAAAATAAAAGTGTTATAACATTGTTGTAACTCAAATAGTCATACGCGTTTGCGCCATTTACAGGGTTGGAGATTACAAACTCATTGTCGGAAGTCCCGGTCGCTACAACAACTGGTACCCGGTCAAGACCAAGCCTTCTTGCAACGCCAAGGGAGCCAAAGGCGGCTATGTTTTTGAAGAGAAACAGCTCGAAAAGGCTCAGAAAGCCGAAATGAAGGCAAACCATGCAGACGATGCGTGGTGGTTCTCTTCGCCCGTCAAATACATCGGAGGAGTCGCTCGCGGCGCATACCAGGCGGCGACCGGAACCGGAAATAGGGCGTTTCGGGTTATAAATGACTGGTACCAGAATTTCGGGTGCGATCGTCTTGAGGAGGCGTTAATGGAGGAAGCTGGACTCCTCAAAGCGAAAGTGCAACTCTTCAATATAAGAGGTACAGTTTTGCATAGATAGCATCTGCATTCGTTTCTTAGCAGAGATAATTATAGTTAGTAAATAGACAAAACGACGAGTCTAGTTTTCTTGGAAAATTGTGTATAACCGTTCTCTGGGAAACTTGTATAGCTAAAAATAGCTGGATGGGGGAGATGTTGATGAAATCCACGAGACAACAGTGTAATTCGTAAGCCACTTCACTTACTAAAATGCATAATACCATGCATATCAAAATTACTCACTTGTATGTTCATGAATTTCAGAGGACCCGTTCGAAAAGCACGACATCGCCAAGCGTAAACCCGTGATACTGAAGAAGATGATGAAGAAACTGAAGGCCTACAAGACGACGCTGGTTCCCTCGTACAACCCGCCCGTCTCCAAACTCGCTAATCCGAAGAACTTTGATGGAATCTGGTCCCCGGGCTGGTGCTGAGAGGCCAGCCGGAAGTGCCGTCATCGGTGTTCGTAATGACTATTAGGTTCAATCAGTGACGTCACGTTTTTTTTCCTTAAATTACGCCATAGGTTGTTGACGTTTTGAATCCACCTAGATTTTTTAATATGACGCCATTATGTGTTTAAAAAATGACAAGCGACGTCATAGGATTTTTAGCAATGATGCCATTTAAGTGTTTTTATTTTCTTAAGATTAACGAAATGACGCATTTGGTTTTAAATGACACCAATGCGACGTCATCTACGTTCGAAGAGACGTCATCACTGGCGGAAGTTACGTCACAAATATTGTCACATAACGGACGATCTGGCAATATTGGATAACTAGCGTCTCCAGGTTATATTTTGAGATCTCGTTCAATTGCGTTCGTATAATTCTAGTACGAAGAAAAGCCAGTATGTGTTATATATCTTTGTATGTATGCGTGTTTTCTTGCACATTATAGATCTTGTTACTCAGGGTCCGTATTTGCCAAAAAAATTTGAGACGTAAACACAAGAATGAAGGCTATTCTTGAAATTGTAATGCGATGACATTGTTTATGTTGATGCTGGTCCAATCTTATTCAGCTTCCCATATCCATTTTAATGTGTATAAAAGGTTGTTCCTAAACATAAAGTCCATAGAATAATACACACTCTGTGGTGGTTTACATAAATCTCTTCGGACATCAGAGATGCAAATTAAATATGTTACGTGTTTTCTATGTGCAGCTTTTTTGTATGCTATATGTATTTGTAAGCATTGTCTACGGGCTGCCATTTGTCCTCTTCTGCGAATGAAAATATATGTCTAGATTTGTATTATGGCTCTTTCTGATTACTACTAGTACTTTTGACCTGTACATCGGATCATCGATTTATTATTTCGAAACGTTTTGTTTAAAAAAAAAAAATAAGCATCTCATATAGGCTTTTCCCAAAACTTGGTAACTTCCCGGGTGATGTCTCCTTTCACTTCCGGTAACTTTCATCGATTGCTAATCGTATTTATGTACCAAATATGGCCGTGCCAAAAACTAGGTTACCTCCCTTGAAAATTACCTCCATTTATTGCAAATACATAATTATGAAATAAACAAAACATGCAATCGAGGGAGGTACTTTCCAAGGGAGGTCACCTAGTTTTGGGAGAAGCCTATTACGGAGCGAAACAACAGTTCGGATATCCCTGGATCCACCAGTGGACTAGGTGTTGTGTGGTCTGTTAAATACTTAACTGTGCCTGTTCCGTTCTTTCATTACAACACAATCTAATTCAATGTAAAGAAACATCTAAGATTCATAGAAGAATTATTCCACGATTGAGTACCGGTGACGCCAGGGCTCTAACACACCAATAACCCGTATTGTGTCAACCTCTGCGCAGAGATTTGACTGGTTCCGAGCAAAGCTCGATATTCAAACAGTCTTAAAGGGACTTGTGCACAGATTGACGACAGGACAATTTTCCAATTTTGTAAACTACCACAGTATATCATGGAGCGGACATACACTAGCGACGTATATGCATACGGAAGTACATGGTCGTGTAAAGTAATCATCGGCTGTTTTCGTTAAATTGTGTTACATGACGTGGATCTTCCATACATGAGTAATATGCAGTACAAGCTTATTCCTGAATGCGCGAACAAATAGTTTCTTCTAAAACCATTATTGAATTCATTTTTTTGCATTGTTTTATAAAATATATCCTGACAAAAATTATGTTCCTATCTGTTATGGTATTGTGTACCATGAAAACAATAGCGATGATACATTATGTTAATAACACACATTGTTGTGTTCCAATATAGATACCTGAAGGGTATTGACTAGATACGTTTTACTTGATCTTTTGAATTTTTGCTCAAATTTGGTAACACTCAGTAACTTGTAAAGAGAACAAACCGCGATCATACACAAGGATCAGTAAACAATTAGTATCGATTATACGTGTAACATTAGACTGTTGAATTACCAATGAAAATTATAGAAAATATTCATTGTTTTACCGGAACTATTTTTCCTCCATTGTAACCCCCAATTTTACTAAGGGCGACTACTCTGCAATGAATGCTTATAACAACATACGGATTAGCTTCCCTTTGGCATATATGTACATTACTGTAATGTTCGTCTTTGTATCTGAAACTTAACACTGGATGACAAGGCAAAAGATGACTATATTGAAAATGGTATCAAAATATGTTTATTTCGCTCCCGTGCTAATTTGTTGGGCCAAATTCCGTCGAACTACTGATCATTTCTTCTGGCCTTATATGCGTTCAGAGACGGACATAGAAAACGTAATAAGTATTCATAAGTTAATGATAAAAGGAATAATTGATGTAGGTTCCATCACGGAAAAGATATCTGATCAGAGAAATGTGTAATGGTTGACAGTTTCAAAACATTATCTAACTAATTTAAATACTTCAATCGTTTTTTTACGAAAACATACTTACGATTGGCGTTATATGTGTTTTTAATCTAAAGGTTATGTACTTCAAACAGGCTGCAATTATGGCATTAATACTGAATGTTTCATTTCACGGGTAAGTGGTTAAACGTTCGCATTTGTAATATTGCAACTTTAAAACAATTCCAGGATTTCTTCTTCGTGTGTTGTTTATTGTTTTGTATAATGAACTCAAATGTGTCGTGTTCTGAGAAAACTGGGCATAATGCTTGTGCGTAAATTGTCACCCCAGATTAGCCTGTGCAGTCCGCACAGGCTAATCAGGGACGACAATTTATGCTTTTATGGAATTTTTCGTTCAAATGATGTCTCTTCTTAGCGAAAATCCAGTTTAGGCGGAAAGTGTCGTCCCTGATTAGCCTGTGCGGACTGCACTTCACGCACATGCATTATGCCCTTTTTTCTCAGAACGCGACTCAAATGATTCTGTTGTTGTTGTAGTTGTTTTGTATATAAAAAAGTCAGAAAGTAGCATATTACAAATGCAGTTAACTTTAAAAGAATTTAAGCATTCTGACGTATGTTAATACAAATTAAATTAACATTAAAATATGAATATCGGTAGGAGTCGACCGCGGAGAAAAGATAATTTAATTATTATATGGTGCCTGTCTAGGGAGTGGAGATCTCGGGTTCATTTCCCATTATAGAGGCGTTCTACAGATTTGCTGAAATAGCTTGTAGTGCAAGTAGTAGTTTGTTAATTGACATTGCAGAAGTTGCTTTCATTAAAGTAATTATGTTTATGCTTTTCTTTAAACATATGTTTGACTTTGTTTTCCCTTGATTATGGAGTGTTTTTTTTTCTTGTTGACATTCAACATGTGTCTATGGTATTGGCGTTAAGATATATAACACAGTTGAATCAAACACAAAGTTTTTTTTTATTATTAAACTGCAGCAACTTAAAGTATGATACTCATAAGAAAAAACACACCAACAGTGAAAAAAGAAAAGATGTGTTCATTTTGTATTAAAACGATACATACTTATGTAAATTCAGGTACAACATAGGTCAAAGATCACCCATCTGAGTACGATATATGTATAGATTTCAAGAATTAACCTGATGCTTTATGAACGACTACATTAAAATACAATTACAATAAATTATTTAAAATGTCGAGCCCATATGAGTCGCGTTCTGAGAAAAATGGGCATAATGCATGTGCGTAAAGTGTCGTCCCAGATTAGCCTGTGCAGTCCGCACAGGCTAATCAGGGGCGACACTTTCCGCCTAAACTGGATTTTCGCTAAGAAGAGACATCATTTAAACGAAAAATTCCATAAAAGCGGAAATTGTCGTCCCTGATTAGCCTGTGCGGACTGCACAGGCTAATCTGGAATGACAATTTACGCACAAGCATTATGCCCAGTTTTCTCATAACACGACACATGTGTGGAGTAGAGCTCGATATAATTGTCACAAACGTCGACTGTTTTCTTCTGGCTTTAACCCGATAGAGCTTGTCATGTATCGAGCATTTTTACTTTAAAACCCATTTATGCCTAGTAGACTCTCCCACCCTTCTAAATTGGATCAATTTATTTCCAAAATTAGAGATGTCTGGTATATTTATTTCTATTTTTAGAATATTTCTCACAGAAATTCCTTTAAGCAAACAGCGCAGACCCTGATGAGACGCCGCATCATACGGCGTCTCATCTGGGTCTACGCTGTTTGCCAAAGCCTTTTTTCTAGACGCTATGAATAAATGGGTTAGTCATAAATATCCTCTTTGGGGAGACAGCGTGTTGCGTGCAACTACGGTCTCATTTCATCGAAGGTCAAGTTCACACTGATAGGTTAAATTTTGGCTTCATTCTGCTGCAACAGTGATGTAATTTTTAAAATAACGTGCCGCAAATGTATAACATGTGGTTACTGCATGCTGCGTGTCAAACCTTCCAAAGCTTGAAGGTCAATGGCACACTTAAAAGCAAGGTAATGTCTGAGACGAATACAGGTTAGCAGATCTGCAAATTCATCAGTCATTATGTAATTTAAAAATAACTTTATCATATTTAAAAGTATAAGTTTCTTGCTACTGCTGATTTTCCCAAGCCTGCTAAGTGTCCCCTTGGAAAACTGTTCATCATTATAAAAATAAATATAATTTATATACTTTATTGAGAGATTATAATGTTCGTTGTAGGTAAAAGAAATCCAGAGTGGGGCTCTTAACGAAAACGCATATTAAGAGTGAGATATATGTTGCCTAGAAAACATTATACTTCCTTAACCCTTCAGATGGGCGAACAAGGGCTCTAAAGACAATACTCCATATAAGTTAACTGCATAATCTGCCAAACTGCAAAAGCATCTCAATTAAACAGAACAAAACACATGTATAAATAATAAGCTAACAACAAAGCAAGATGATCTAGAAAAGTTTCTTCAATAATGAAAAATTAAAATAGCCTTTTTTCAAATTTATTAAAATTGATTTGTTTTAATTTATTGTAAACCAACTAGGTATTAGTTTGGGAAAAATTCTCTTCGGTATGTCTACCACCCAGAAATGTTTTCTCAATAACAAATATTTGATACAAGGTAAACTGTACACTAGTGACTTTTTGTCGATACAATCTTCACTTATAAAGAAAAAGTACTTAAGAAGTAAGAACAGGAAAGTCAGTATATGAAAATAATTGATAACTGCGCCAACTGCTCCTGACAGGTTTAACCCATTTATGCCTAGTGGACTCTCCCATCCTTCTAAATTGGATCAATTTATTTCCAAAATTAGGGATGGCTAGTATATTTATTTCTATATTTAGAATATTTCGAACAGAAACAAATCTTTAAGCAAACAGCGCAGACCCTGATGAGATTCCGCATCTACGCTGTTTGCCAAGACCTTTTTTTCTAGACGCTAGGCATAAATGGGTTAACCAGGCAAAATACAAGTGTATACCTTGACAATACAATCATGGAATGCAAACATTCAAATGGTCTTGCGTAAACAATGAAAACATAAATGTTCCATTGACAATAAATGAAAGTCATTTTACGTTCATGTTCGTAAAAGCGCAAGCAGTTTCTATTATTATGCATGTCAATCGTTCAATATACAAGTTATTTATTGATGATTCACAATAACTGAACAATTTATACAACACAGTACTTTCGTTCATTTTCTCGGACAAAAGTGATTTGAAAATAGCAGGCCGAGCTTTCTTACTTTCGAATGGTTTCCTTCATTTGATAATTTGTCTGCAATATCCTCCAACCTTTCGTACTATTATAACATTTTGAGTTTATATTTAGTGAATCAGTTTTTGTTTGCTGTTTTGTATCATTAACAACGCTAAAGATGATGTCTCAATTACAGTGTATTCGATAAATGATAATTTGAAGGTCGTCATATTTATCTCAGACACTAAACTGTAAATGTTCTGCCACTGCTTGTAAAGTATGATCACCGTTTGTCTAAATACTTTTATAGATTTAAACGCACATACAAAATATTTCGACTTTGTGACAGAAAATCTCAATACCTTTTTGTACCGCATGCTGCTTATTTGTACAATGAATATCTCAAGGGAATATTGTATATTCCTGTACTGCTTTGAATGAAAAACTCACTCCCGAAAATTATATTGAATAAGCGTTTCACACGAAGATTATATATAACCATGCATCCGGAGTAAAAACAAGATACGTCTACTGGTTACATTGACGTACAGCAAAACAATTTTAAAGTTTATGAAACAACAAGGAGTAATTTAACAGTGTATAGTTGTCTTCTTCTAAGTTTAGAAAAAGCATGCCTTTTGGGTCATAATTAACAGCGCTATAGGGACAAAATGTATAATATAAACTTTTAAGGCAAAAGCAAACCCCAAATTAACAAGAATCTTAAATGAAACCACAAGGCCATATGCTTCGATTCTAATGGGGTATTAACTTGACTCATAAAGTTAACGAGCCGAATAACTCTTCTCTGAAACCATATGACTGAACCTTTAATATCTGGTATGTGATGCCAGATAGTCGTCCTAAAAACCGGTTGTTCAAAATCTTATCATGCCCCACGGGGCAAAACTGGCAAGCTTCGGGGGAAAGCATAGTGTTTATATAGATTTATTTGAGAAAATAAGAAAAAAGAATCCACATAAACTAGATGTAGTATACTCGATGTATAGCGGCATTAATAAATTGTCGTATTGCACAATTGTAAATGTGTTCTGAGAAACTATAAGGTCTAGATGTTAAGATAATGGTATAGCTTGTTTTCTGCAGTGGGCAACACATTTCTGCGAATAGCATATTGTTGTTGAATTATAGTTTAAAAGTTGTCCAGTAGATCTGAGCATTTCTAAAAATATATATTAGTTTACAAAAACACCGGCATCAACCATTTAAACAAGTATATTGTTTGTATTTCTTAAGAAAAATGGGACTTCGAAGAATGGATCGACAGATGACATAGGATATTTTAATAGCAGTCAGTCCCATTGACTTTAAAGGTTAATAGATCGGGATTATATAGCAACTCTAGAAGTTTTCGAGGCGCCATCTCGAAAGTTAATTTATACGTACGCGCCTTCACTGTATGCATATTGATATGAGGAAAAAAAGGCTAAAATCATAAAACAGGATACAGTTACATAATGATCTTGTACATGTAGACCCATTATAACATATGGTAACACACGAATTTATATCATATAATGGCGAGCAGCATTTTATCAATAACTTCTAAATAAAAAAATAGTGATATAATAATAATTATTATAAAAAGAACAAACATACAGACATATAATATTAATACTTATAATATCATTATTTACAATAAGAGTGGTGATAACGATAACAACAAGACAACAACAACGACAACGATAATAATAATAATGATAATAATACAAAATCCCTTTCAAAATGTAACTATTTGTGTCTATATAAACTTGCGCAACTTTATAATTACTCCTTAAATCAGTCAGGTCTTTAAGATGTTGCTTCATGCATTGTCCATTTTGAACGAACCTTGTTAAAGTATTACTACGTAAGATAAATTTCAAGAAGTCGGATTGTTTCTAAAATAATATATCCATATTGCATTGCTATTTGATTATTCAAGAAAGTATACCGTACAAACACGTTACTTTTGTTTATTAAAATGTATTTAATACATAACATGTTTTGGCCATAGCCTTCATCAATATTTTTTTTATTGCTATGTGATAGTGTTTGCATTCGAATATTATTTGAAACGGGCCTTTTTTGTGTTACATATTGTAAATAAGTGGCATTTTTCACCATGTCAAGGTATTGTTCTTGTTTGGTTGTTTTGTCTCTAATTCAAACGTTTGAAATTAGTAAATGGTTCACATGAGTTAATGATATATGCTTTTAATCTGAATCGTTTTAAAAGTTTGTTTGAACCATTAACCGGTAATATAATATTGCATTATTCAATAAACAATTGTGTAGGCTTGTATTCGTTACTTAAATAAACACAGAAACAATAGCTAGTTTTATATATGTGCTAGTTGGTTAATTGCTTTTTGCAAAACAGTTTTGTTTGATCCTTACAAATGTTTGAAAGTGTGTTCCTTGATTTTAACCATGTTCACACACGACATGAATATTCCATTCATGACCATAATTGCATTCTACATCAAACCACTGCGATGCTTGGCTTCCCGCGCCAAGAGAAACACATCGTCCCGTCATTCCAACTTGATTCGGCTCTCCAGGGTACCAGTTGGTGTAGTTCGCTACTTCTCCAGAATGTTCCACCAGAAATGGAGCTTTATTGTTCTTATCGTAAATTCCAATCCAGACACCTCCAATACCTGTTTACAAATGTATCGTTTAATTAATTTTCATAATGCATATATTGATCATAAAACCTCTCAAGCAAATAACACACATTATAAAACGCCATCAGCTAAATGGTTTAATAAAGAGTGTAAAACTGCTAGAATTAATTATCATGGGTGCACACGTAAAAACAGTTATGTAAAAAACACTGAGGCTAAAACTTACTTCAGGCATCGACAAAATATAAACATATTATAAGAAAATCTGTTGTTACAAATAAAAGACATATTAAAAATAACAAAAACACATGCGGAGTAAATTCCGAAAGATTATTGGAACTATATTACCAGTTTAAATAAAAGAAGTGCTCAAACGGATGTGAACAATGATACCTTTTTCGATTAAAAAAATAAATAATCTGAATACTAGTAACGAAAATGTTATTAAAAATGTTGATACCGATTTCCCAAATGTACTTGTAAATCATAGCCTTAATACCGAAATTACTATAGATGAAATTAAAAAAAGAATGTTTAAATAAATTGAAACCAGGAAAGGCTTGTTGTACAGATAATGTTACAAATTAATACATTAAAGCATCAAGCGACATGTTCATGCCTCTGTATAAAAAATGTTTAATTCAATTTTTAATACTGGATTCATACCAAAATACTGGCTTGTCGGCTCAATTGTGCCAAATTTTAAAACAAAGGAGCAAAAGATGATCCACAAAAATACAGGCCTTTGACAATATTGAGCTGTGTTTGCAAACAATATACGTCAGTTTTAAACAATAGGTTATCAGAGTTCCTAGAAACTAATAATTTGTTAAACCCTAACCAAGCTAGTGTTCGAAAAACATTCCACTGTCGACCATATTTTTGTTTTTCAAAACCTTGCTGAAATTTGTAGACGTAAAAATAAGAAGTTATTCTGTTGTTTTATTGATTTCCAAAAAGCTCTTGACTCTGTATGGAGAGTAGGTCTCTGGGGTAAACTAATGCGATATAATATTGATGGAAACTTTCTAAGAATCATACAAAATATGTATAGTCGACTTTCTTCCGATTTGTCTTTATGGTGGTTTATAACCCTTACCTATTATAATAACATGATATTTTCTTGAGTGTGGTCACATGATCAAATCAGAGGGAAAAGTTGGCAGACATTTTTATGTTCTCTAAAACAACGAGTTAAAGTTCACTCTAGTGGTCAGTATTGGTTCTAATGTTTGCATTTGATTGTGTAAGAATTGAATAAATATTTAAATTCTTAGTTTTAAATTGTTAAAATGTTAACTTTATATTTAGCGCGCTTTTATTTTTGGCGCTAAAAAGTATGGCGTCGAGTTAACGTCACCGCCTTTTTACGTCGACGTCACACATAACAAACTTCAGCCAGTAGAAATACAAAAGTTGACGGCAACGGCCGATTGATAAGACAAACACATAATTATTCAGGATTTGAAGCTTAATACATTATAAGACACCAATGTTTGGTAAGAGTTTTGATCTTTTATTATACACGCATATTTCATTTTGTTTTAAGTAATAATTAATTACATACGATAGTTAAGTTTTACTGTACTATAGGATATAAGATCTACGATTTGAAAGAGTTAACATTTTTGAACATATTATCAATGTTTATGATAACGATTTGAACCTGGTATTTATTATTTTCAAATCTCTATTTGTAGAGAATCGCCATGTAGTGCCATGAATAAAAGAGTTGAACCGGCGCATCTCTCGAGTGTTGTAATATAATAAATTGACGATCCCAAATCCCGAACAATTCTCAAACAGGCTCAACGAAATTAAAGATATAAAATCAACAAAATGGACGTAAAAACAGCGAAGAAAAGGCGAGCCGCACATCTTGGGCAGTTAACCAAATTATATAAAGAACTAGAAACACAGATTTTATCACCAGAAAACGCAGTACGAGTGAGTGGGTTATTCGACCGACTGTGCGACAAATATGAAGAATTCAAAACAGTGCATTTTCAGTATTTCGAACTTTGCGAAGACCCGGAAACGAAAGTAGCACAACAAAAAAGTTTTGAAAGTTGTAAAACGAACTTTGTGGAATTCAAATAACGATACTCGCAGTGGACCCCCGTGGAAGTTGACTCTATATCAAGTGCTGCATCATCAACATCTAGGTTGAGAAACGCAAAGGTGAAACGGCTGATCGCAGAACAAAAACGTTGAAAGAACAGCAATCTTTAGAGAGAGAAAGGCTCAAATTAGAATCCTTGCAAAAGGATCTTCAGGATAAGGCACGTCTACTTGCACAGGAAAGCATCGTGGTGGAAGCGAGGCTGGAGGAATCTGTATGGGCAGACGAAGGTACGGTGCTACACAATTACGACATACATTGTGAACACACTTCACCGATCATTGAAACGGACAGAGCTTCCACATTACGTCGATTATACGGTGGTTTCACGGACAATCGCGACGCAGCAGACGAACCTTCCAGTGAGCGCGTGGACGTGACGCAGCGAGATAGCAGACGCAGTGCTTCCGGTATGGACGTTGAGAGAATTGCTTCAATTCTTCAAGAAGGTTTTAATTTGCCCAAACCCGAATTATTAACATTTAGTGGTTCTCCACTTGACTTTTGCAAATTTATAAAGAACTTCGAGACAAATTTAGAGTGCAAAGTAAGCGACAATAGACTTAAATTAAGTTATTTGATACAATATTGTACAGGTGAAGCGAGGTCATGCATAGAAGATTGTGTTTTGTTAGACTCGAATGTAGGGTATAACAAAGCTAAATCGATTTTGCAGTCTCCCTTTTGGAAGGCCGCATGTTATAGCAAGAAGTCACATTGATAAGTTGTTACACGGTCCTCAAGTAAAGGCCTCTGATGTGAGTGAGCTTTCCAAGTTAGCGCTTGATATGCAAAAATGCCAGATTACACTTTTACAACTAGGGTTTGTGTCTGATATAAATAACTCTGAGAATTTGATGCGAATTGTTAGACGTCTTCCTATGCATTTGAGATCTAGATGGGCAGAAATAGCACACTCTTTTTTTGAGTTATGCAGAGAACCTAGTTTCTTTGATTTGACAAAATTTGTTGATGAAAGGTCACGAGTGGCTAGCTCGGTGTATGGCATAGATGTTGTACAAGAACATGTCCGAGACAGTAAACCGCCTCATGGTCCGTCAGGTAATATTGTTAAAGGGAAAGTCACTACCCTTTATACATACGCAGAAAGTCAATCACATAGATATGATAGAAAATGTTATTGCTGTTCAGGTGCATGTACATACCTAGCGTATTGTGATAAGTTCAAAAGTATGTCTTTAGAAGATAGAAGAAAGTACATGTATGTCGCAAAATGCAAACTATGTTTAATTGCCTTAAACACAATCATATGTCAAGCAAATGTAGACGTTACAAAATGTGTACTGTATCTGATTGTACAAGCAAACATCATTCATTGTTGCATAGTTGGGTCAAACCAGAAAATGTTGTTTCGCAACCTTTTGTTAATTGTGCAGCTCTAAATGGGTCATTTGTTAAGACATGTTTGGGGATTATACCTGTAAGCATTAAGGGTGGGAACGGTCACTTCTGTCAAACTTATGCCCTGCTCGACGATGGTGCAGACAAGACACTTTGTGATGAAAGATTGATCCAGCAGTTGAACCTCCGCAGTAGGCCCGTCACCTTCCAGATATCGACTATCAGCTCGACCGGAAGTACTACTCATGGAAAGGAAGTAGACCTCAGTGTGAGTCCTGTTTCCGGAAGTGGCGGCAGCGTTCAGGTAAATAACGTTTGGACAGTCAAGCAGTTACCAATCTTCACACGGTCTGTTGTGACGTCTGATGACATTAGCGGGTTTCCATATTGTCCGACCTACATATTCCCCAAGTGAAAGTGAACCAAGTCCTACTATTGATTGGCACTGATTTTCCCGAAGCACACATACCGCTTAGAGTGCGTTCCGGATGCAGCCACGAACCATATGCGATACGGACGAGACTTGGATGGGCAGTTCGTGGACCAGTTCCTCGAGCCAGCATAGAACCGAGCCGAACAAAGCACCCCAGAGAAGCAGCGAATATCAACTTTGGTCAATCAAGTGACGTTATATTGCAAAATCAACTTGAACTTATGTGGACGTCAGATTTCAACGACGCGTCACACTGCGAGAAAGATTCGATGTCAGTTGAAGATAGGAGAGCGTTGCGTATTATGGATTCAACCCTGTCGTACGTGAATGGTCATTATAAGATGGGACTACTTTGGCGAGCAGACGGCATTATACTTCCGAATAATTCGGCGTTGGCGCACGCAGGTCTAAACCAACTGAAGAAAAAAACTTTCAAACGACAAAACATTGCATGACATATACACCAAAACAGTAACAAATTACATCGACAAGGGATACGCGAAAGAAGTAGAAGATAAAGATACAGACTGCAAGCGGATATGGTATTTACCCCACCACCCCGTGACCAACGTAAATAAACCGGGAAAAGTACGTGTGTTATTTGACTGTGCCGCGAATACAAGGACATCTCGTTGAATAGTCAACTTCTGCAGGGCCCTGACATGATAAACAGTCTTGTTGGTGTACTTTCCAGATTTCGCCAAGAAAAGATAGTCATAGCTGCAGATATAGAAGCCATGTTCCATCAAGTCCGCGTGTGTGTGGAAGACTTTGACGCACTTCGCTTTCTATGGTGGCCTGGTGGGGACATCTCCATAAGTGCGAAAACTTATTGTATGCAGGTGCACTTGTTTGGCGCCACTTCATCTCCTAGCTGCGCGGCGTACGCATTGAAAAGAACAGCCAGTGATAACGCGGGAACATTCCCAAAAGAAGTTGTAGATACCGTAAATAGGAGATTCTACGTAGATGACTGCCTGAAATCAGTGGATTCAGAAGAAAAAGCGTCGAAGTAAGCATCGGATCTGCAATCATTGATGAAAATTGGAGGTTTTAGATTAACGAAGTGGATCAGCAACAGCAGAGCAGTACTCAATACAATTCATGAATCTGAACGTGCAGCTACGGTTATAAGTCTCGACCCAAAAGACGCGATTCCGTGTGATCGTGCATTAGGAGTTAATTGGAACGTCAATGACGATGAAATAACATTCTAAATAAAAATAGCTGATAAGCCACTGACAAGACGCGGCATCCTTTCCATAGTTAGTGCTATTTTCGACCCATTTAGATGTGTAAACCCAGTGACATTGCGAGCGAAAATTATCATACAACAGCTCTGCAGAAAGAAAATAGGCTGGGATGATGCAGTACCACAGAAAGAGCAAGACGATTGGCAACGCTGGATAGCAAGCTTACCTTGTTTGGAGAATATTCGAATAAACCGATGTTTCCAACCGAAACACTTCGATGAAATAAAGAATATTCAGTTGCACGTGTTCAGTGATGGTTCCAAGGCGGGCTACGGCGCATGTGCATACCTACGATTAGTAAATCAACATGATAGGATCGTTTGCAAGCTTGTAATAGGAAAATCACGACTCGCCCCGATCAGTCATCTATACCCAGACTTGAGTTGTGTGGAGCCGTAGTGTCGTGTAGACTGTTTGCCATGATCACAGTTGAACTTGACTTTAAGATTGACCAGGCAGTTTTCTGGACTGATTCCATGATCCTACTGGGATATATCAACCATACAACAAGCCATTTCAAGACATTTGTTGGAAACAGACTTAGCCGTATTAACGAAATGACTAAACCTGAACAATGGCGTTATGTTGACTCCAGATCCAACACCGCAGACCTAGCATCAAGAGGCATTGATCCCCATAACGTAAGTTGTTTGAAGATCTGGCTTGACGGACCAGAGTACCTGCTGCACGATGAATCGACTTGGCCTTGTTTACCAAATAAACCGGAGGTAGCGTAAGAAGGCTTGGAAGTCAAGCACGAAGTTGTAATCAACACCACCGCATCGAACACCGGAACAAATATCGACGACTTAATCAACCACTTTTCTGACTGGAACAAGTTACTCAGAGCGGTTGCCTGGCTACAGAGGTTCATAGTATTCTGCAGACGACACACATCCTTAGATGTAGTAGAGTTAAAACGTGGAGATCTCGTCCCAGTCGAAACACAGAACCCTACACGTGCAATATTACGACATCTAAATAGGGCCCATTTTATGCAGGAAATTGAAGACCTTAGAAAAGGCAATCCCCTGAAGAAAAATAGCAAATTAGCTATGCTAAATCCAATTCTGGTAAACGGACTCATTCGGATGTCTGGAAGAAAACTTCCCATAGATAATGACAAAGCTTAAAGTATACTTCCCCATAATGATCATGTGACAGAGCTTATTATTCGCCATTGCCATAACAACAATGGACATGTATGAAGACACCATGTACTTGCTGAATTACGAGCAAATTACTGGACACTACGTGGTCCTTGCGCTGTCAAGAAGACGATTGGAAAATGTATTGATTGCAACAGACAGCACGGTCCGTTAATCACCCAGCAGATGGCACCACTTACCCAAGAGCAGACGACACATGACAAACCTCCGTCTACATTCGTAGGCGTGGATTACTTTGGACAATTGTTGGTAAAACAACGTAGATCCAGCGTTAAAAAATATGGTTGCCTGTTTTCCTGTTTGGTGAGGAGATCGGTCCATATAAAAATAGCTCACAGCTTGACCACTGATTCGTTTCTAGCGGCTTACCAACGCTTTACAAGCAGACGAGGATATCCTGAAAAACTGTTCAGTTATAACGGTACCAATCTAGTCAGCGGAGATAAAGAGCTGAGGAAATCAATGGA